>JAKSZP010001479.1:0-162119 GCA_022478985.1 Massospora cicadina | reverse complement strand
AACCTTTCGGCCAGCTCGTCACCCTAAGCCGACCTTGTACGGCTTACTTATCAACTGGTGGTTGGGTTACATTTATCCATCCGCCTATAATTTTTACCTTTTTCGGTTGATCGGCTCGCCCCCCGGAATTTTTATTTCGGGTCGCTTGTCTAAAGCGATGGTGGCCCAAACTTTATTTCGGGTCGCTTGTCTAAAGCGATGGTGGCCCAAACTATGCGGTTTCGGCCTTGGCTTGCGCTAAACGTATCGGAGGGTCTTTTGTTCGGCCAACCCATAAGTTCCTTACTCATCCTTTAGTTCAAACGGGTTTACCGGTTATAAACTTTAAACCGGAGCCACGGGTTTGACGTTTGAAGGCACCTTTTATTAGATCCAGGTTGTTTCAGGCGCCACATGTTGACCCGCGGTTAAATTTTACGGTTGCAAGGTTAAGCTTGGGTCTGGCGGAAACAGCTTCGCCAGGGGACGGAGCCGGTTAATCGGAGTTGGGCCCCAACCTTCCTAGCGCTGGGTAGTTTTCTTGCCTAGGCTCGGATCCCCCAATTTAAAGTTGGGAAGTTTGGTATCTTTGTGGAAAGGTTTTATTTCAAGTTGGAGTGCTGCGCTACATACTGTGGGGTGGAAAATTTAAACCTAACTTTGAACGGTTTTAAGCTGCACGCTCTTCGAACCCGTTTTGGGGCAGTTTTCTTTGAACGGTTTTAAGCTGCACGCTCTTCGAACCCGTTTTGGGGCAGTTTTGCCAGTTAACCTGAGACGTGTAGCGAGGCGGACGGGTTAATTTTTGCCGTGCCGGTTGGGTTTGTATTTAGCGCGCGCTTTAAGCTCAATGCTTCCGCCGCTTGATTTGTTCGGGTTACAGCATGCGGGGCACTTTTGATGCTTGCTACGGGCGGACGGCCTGTTGGATGGGTGCTTGGTTTGGATGCACTACGTGGGGGTCTTATCTCGGCCACCCTGGCTAGCGTTTAAGGGTGTAGGTGAGATCGGTCGTTTAATTTAAGTTCAAGGAAGAAAAGGTTCTCCCGCTGGCGCTTTAGGCGTTACCGGGCCTTTATTTTTTTGTCCACTTTGAGCCATCGCCACGCATTTTTAGTTGCAATTTGTGAGTTAATGATTTCTGGGGGGTTTCAAGTTGGACCGTACACCCCTTCAAACTTCCTAACCTTAAGGTTTTTATTTTTCGTTACGTAAGGTTTTTTATCCTGGACGCGTACGGGACGAAGGTTGGAGGCGGGTTTCCCTTGCCCGGGCGCGAAAGTTAGGCGGGCTTAAAAGTTGCACGTGGTAACGGTGGGCCGCCGGATCAAGCCAACCGCACGCGTCATCCGCCCCTTTGGTTGCACCGCCCGTGCCAACGACCCGCTTTAAGCCTTGGGTTGGGTTTAATCTGTTTTGGGTGGGTTTTTTATGGCGGGAGTTGGGTTGGACTAGGGGGGTAATATCTACCATCTTTAGGGTGTGGTTTAAAAGTCTGGGCAGCCAAGCTCTCGGTCTGCGCAACGTGAACTGTTTTACGGGGTATGATTTTTGAGTTTCGGTATGCGGGTTGGAACCCGGGCTCGGTTAAGCTTACTCCGGCCAGGTTGGTGCCCGGGTCATATTTAAAGATTTACGGCCGGGTGGTTTGTAACGGCTAAACTAACTGATCTAGGGTTTTTGATTATGGAGAAGAAAGTGGCCCGCGTGGAACTGTTGCTGTGGCTGAACGAGCTGCTCCAGCTACGCTACACCAAAGTCGAGGAGGCGGGATCAGGTAACGGGGTGGGAGGTTGGGGCTATGGCTTACCACCACTAGGCGCGGCGTACTGCCAGATCGTCGACTCCATCTTCGGTAACCTCGGTCGCTTTTGTTAATTGCCTAGGGGACGTCCCGCTGGGCAGGGTGAAGTTTGACGCCGCGCACGAACACGAGTTCATCGCGAACTACAAGATCCTGCAGCAGAGCTTCGACCGGCACCGCGTGGACAAGGTACGACGCTGAACTTAACTGGACCCGTTCTCAGGAGATCCCGGTCCAAAGGCTCATCAAGCGACGGTTCACCGACAACTATGATTTCTTGAGTTGGCTGAAGCAGTTTTGGGAGCAGCACTACGGTGGCGGGGCCTACAACGCGTCGGAGCGGCGAAGGGGGAAACTAGGCCTGGGGAGCCGCATGCAGTCGCCGAGACCCACCGTCCCCCCCGTTTCCAACCTGCCCCTCGCTCGCGCCAAGCAGCTCCCCCAGAGCTCTTCAGGTAAAGGTGAAAAGCATCGGCTAGTTTCGCCCGTGAACCACTCCAACTTTGGGGCCTCCCCGCTGCTGCAACGCACCCACTCCAGCGTCACCGAACTCATGAAGAGTGTGGCGCGCCTGCAGGGGGAACGGGATTACTACTACACCAAACTGAGGGAGATCGAAGCCCTGTATAATGCGGTCCTGGCCTCCAAGCCGTCCCCCCCGTCGTCGACGTCCTCGACCAGCTGCAAACCATCCTGTTTTCGCAGGTAACCCGACCCCACCCTCCCGGCTTAAGCGTAGGCAACGGCCAGCGGGCGGGGGCGCCGAGCCCCACGCTTCCTAACCCGATGCCCCTTTACGTCACCATCCCCGAAACCCTTCCCGGTATGGAGGCGGGTATCTATTCCGACCCTGCCGAATTCGACGAGACGGAGACCTTCTAGGGTCGGCCTCGGCTAACCCCGCCGGGATTTATAAGCTGGCCTGGCAATCAATATATGTGCCCCCGTTTAAAGGGGTGGCGTCGACTGGTTACTATCAATAAAGGCATGGCTTCGCTCGGATCCGCGCTCACGCCTAAAGTTGGCCACCTGTACCTTCCGTAGTCTAAACCATCGGCGCTAAAAGGTTTGGAGTGGGTACAAGGCGGTTCGGTCTCGTAAGTTTGCCGCAACCGGGGGTGACGGGTAAACCTTACAAGGCGGCGGAGGAGCTAAAGATTGGGGGATTTATTGGTTTTATAGCGGGGTTGGATCCTGCCTTTGATGCGTAATAAGCCAGGCTGCAAATATATACTGATGGTAGTCTCCAGTTGCCCCTGCGATGTTGAGCCAATCTCCTAGAGGCCAAAGTTATCATTTTACAATGTCAACCAGTAAGAGCGTAGGAGGTGCAAGTTAGAAGCCTTCGCGCGGAGATGCTCGATAAGTTTCATTGATCGTGCCGCTCAGAACTGATCCTCGTATAACGGGTTGTGGCAGCCCTTATACCTAGCTCATCAGATATGCCCGACAAGGGTAGTGATTGGCTACAACTTGACTACTTTCCACCATGTAGGGTTTCGCGTAAGTGGGTTGGGGTATGAGCTCGCAGATATGCCCGACAAGGGTAGTGATTGGCTACAACTTGACCAATGCCCGACAAGGGTAGTGATTGGCTACAACTTGACTACTTTCCACCATGTAGGGTTTCGCGTAAGTGGGTTGGGGTATGAGCTCGGGTCTACCATCTGTAGAATCCGTTTGGTATGGTTACCTTTTAAAAATTCAAGCATGTAATGAGATAAATTATAGTTGAGCTTAGATAATTGATACCTAACGTATAGATTATTACGTTTCAGAGGTACAGGATCAAGTCTAAGGTGGCGTTCGGTTACAACCCTGGGTTTGATTTATAGCTTAAGAGGCAATGCGATATGGGCAAATCATAGTATGTAAAATTGGAACAAGGATAATGCGATATGGGCAAATCATAGTATGTAAAACTGGAACAAGGATATCTACCTTAGTTGAAGCCCGAGATTAAGGTTGAAACTGGATGTGTAAGGAGGTTTAAACGGTGATCAATTCCAAAGCTTCTTTCACGTATCGGGTTAAATTTCGGCTGAACCTTGGGCTTGGGGTTTTATTTTTTTATCGGAAGTTTAACCCGATGGCTTATAAGGCTAGCTCATAAACCCTAACTGACTTTAAATAAAACCTTGGGGGCTGAAGCTTACTCCGAGCAGCTTAAAAGATCTACGCGTAGGCCTACAGGTCCAACTACCGGGTAACCTGCAGCTTTGGCTCCCAATAAAGTTTTTGGTGGCTTCAGGGTTTATCGTCTAGATAATCGTTCTTGGTTAAGCTAGAGATGGTCGGAACTTTTGGATGGGTTTAAATTTATCGATAACCCTCGAAAAACTTTACGGTTTTATAGATACCTCTTACTGCTATTTTATAGTTGCTTGTAAGGAAAGTTTGATCAGTTATCCGAATCTAAATATCGATTCTCCCAAACTCTCGAATCTAATTTGTATCCGAGAATCGATACGTAACTGTAATGATATAATCCTGACTAAAAGATAACCTCACTACCCAAGGAGGGTTGAGATGAGCGAGTAGATCTCTCAAAGATCAAGGTATACCTGATAAGAGCTACTCTTACAATAGAGGACGTTTTCAACCTTTCATCTTAATATCTATAAAAGTCATCGTATGCATGTCTGTGCGCATAATATCTATAAAAGTCATCGTATGCATGTCTGTGCGCATAATATCTATAAAAGTCATCGTATGCATGTCTGTGCGTATGCGTGAGACCTAGTATCTTATAATTAAATGAACCAAAGATCACCAAACTTGGCATATATACTCGATAAATTTTGGGAATGGTCCTAGGCTACTTTTCAAAAATTATAATGAGTTTAATAGAAGTTATATGCAAGGTTGAAAAAAGTACAAGATTCTGAAAGCAATCGTACATCATTTTGGCTGAGCGTTTTAATATTATTTAATTCGATGGGTTTATAGTTTTTGGTTATTTTTGACATGATAATGTCTTTTAGCTGGACATGATCCCACACTTTCTGTTACCATCACGCTGTTACGTCATTACGCGACGTCACCATTTGATATGATAATGTCTTTTAGCTGGACATCGTTTGAAACTTCCGGTTTACCATGATAATGTTTGTTATATAGTAAATATATTAACATGATAAACATTTGTTACATAGTAAATATTGGTCATATAGAAACCATGATAATATTTGCGCAAAATAAACAATCAGTAAGTCAGTAACCATAATAAGGTTGCGTTTAGCTGGCGGCTGAAAGACATTACCATGCTCTTAAGCTTTTACCATTTGGTAAACGGTACTTCCAATTTTTTAAGCTCAACCGTTGGTTTTGGCTAAAAGATTAATGGTTTTTGTTTAAACAATGGACTCGATGGTATCAGGTAAAAGGTGATGATTTGTTTATCCGATAGTCTCAATTGGTTTCGGGTCAGCGGTTGGTAAGTTTTGGTTTTTATAGTCCAATTGGTTCTGGTAAAATAGTTGCTAAGTTTGCCAATTCAGTAAGTTTAATTGAATTTTGGCCAAGTGGTCGGACAATTCAATAATCTAATGGGTTACGAACTTATCGGTGGCCATCTACCATTATAAAAGCTAATATAATTGTTTACAAGCATCTGATAAATTATGAACCCAACCAAGGCTGGGTTACTTGGCTAGCTAATAGATAAAAAGCTTCCTATTATTAATTATTGGATCTAGTCTATAATTTCGTCTCTATGACTCTAGTTGACAACTTATCAACGGATCTAACTCTTCAAAACTATCTTCCTGTCACCATTCACACGTAAGATCTCTATCTTGCCGGTAAAAGGTAGTCAACCTTAGAACCCTTTCTCAGGTTATCAATGACATGCTAATTCTTCCACATGTACCCATACTATTGAGACCATGGAACAAGCACTGGCAAGCATTCCAACCAGAAAATTAGCAACTGGTGCTCACTACCGGGAGGGTCATAGCTTGCGCGTTCAGGTGTATATCCGGGTCACACGTTATTAAACTAGCTAAATAATACTCTGGATACTTAGCAATTTTAGATTGCGAGTAAACTAACCTATCCAAAGTTTGATCTGCCAAGTCTACTGGCGTTTCAGATGCACGATTTACCAAGTTTTTAATCCAGATAGGAGATGCCCGGTGGCACCAAGTCAGAAGGGGATCGATTTCAATCCAACTGAAATACCCGGGGATGAATCTTTAACTCAGGTAGGCATGTCAAAATCAAAATATGGGATCTCAACCTTGGCCATTCAGGCGGTAGAAGATTTGTTTCGCTTCGGTGTGACCAGTTTGTGATTATAAATCATTGTCTGGGAAACTTTTTAATAAACTTAAACCCACTTAAATCTATAAAAGTTTTTTACAGCAGTTGTCTTTTTGCCCAAATATATACTAATATAAGATGATAGGGGGTTAGCTAGTTTTGCTCCCCAAGGTAAATTGGGCTGAAAAGTTTGATGGGATGATTAACTGTTCAATAACCTTCCCATAGGTGCAAGATCTTTAGATATCTATAGTTACTCCCTTTCAGTTTTGGGTAAAATAAACCATATAAAAATCATTCATAAGATATAGAAAGCCAGATAAAAAATAAAGCATCTTCATTATAGAGAGATTAGGGTTTATGTATGTCAAAAACAATAAAACCTATTGATGGAAAGTGACACGATAGCGGCAAGTTAAGTTTGGACCAGTCTACCGGTTGGGATGCAAAAACATCTAAAAGGCAAGCCCAAATTCCATGGGCTCTGATACTTGGATGCTGTGAAATGGTACTGAGAGATAATTAACCAATGGCCTAATAAGCCATAATTAATTACGCAACTGGGCAGTGAACCCGGTTGTCATGGCCCAAGGGTCTGGGTACTTGGAAGATGGGATTGGATTGAAAGGTTTGAATTTTATCATATGATAATAGAACTTGGGTACAGGAGTTTTTATTGAATTTAAAAGGGGAAAATCAACCGCAATTTTCACAATCTGTTACGGCTGCTTAAACAGTTGATCAATTTTGGGGAATAGCTTAGGAAAGCGCTGGATCAGGGCCCTCAAGGTTCAGCCTAACCTGGCAAACTTTGAGCGGTGGGGGAAGTAACTTAATTTGAACTGACTTTGAAGGAGTTGGTGGTGGGCTGAGTCACTGTTGATTTGTCCACAGATGCCCAAATTGTGGTTTTACCGCTGTTTCACTGGTTAGCATGATGACATCTCATCCAATGGGCAACAGGAACCTCCCAAGGTCACCCCACATAGGGGCAGTCCCAAGAGGTCAGGAACGGGTTTGGGGTGCCCAACCCGCCCGCGCCTGTTTGTTTTGGCATCTGTTTGACCAAGCGGGATTCGTTGGATGCTCTTGATATTATTGGGGAGGGTTCCAAGATGGCAGCAATTTTCAATGATGGCCTAAAGCTATTGACAAGTTCCACCAACAATCTGACATTAAGCACATTCTTTATAGAAGGTACACACCTGTTGGTCTTTGACCTTGATATTTTTGAAGCAGGTTTTGAACCAGCAACAATTTTTCCCAATGGCCTGATGCCATTGGTGAGTTTTGCCAACAATCTGACAAAAGATGCTTTATTACTGAAAGTACACACCCATCAGGCTTTGTTGCCAAGATTTTGGGGCTCTCAGGTCTTGATGCCAAAGGCTTGTTGCCATCAACTTCATTTGCACCTTTTTTCCCCATGTAGATGCCAACTCCCCAAGAACTTGGCACAGATTTCCTGAATTATCCCTACCAATTTGGCCAAAGTCAATACTGGGGTGGGTGGCAGGGTCCTTAAAGGGTAAGCTGTTACCCAATGCTTGTCCACCATATGGGTGAGGTCACCCTGGGAGATGAGGGGGACAGCTTGCCTTCTCAGCCCCTTTTTTATTGGGAACAGGAATGCCACCCAGTCCAAGTGGAGGGACGCTCCCACGGGCTTGCAGAAGAGGCTAATATGAGAAATTATGGTGGGTGAACTATTCATATTATTATGAAAAATTAAAACTTATAGGAATAGAAGCATCCCAAGTAAACATTTGTGGAGTGATGCATGTGGCTACTATCCATATGGCAACCAAAATTTTGATAATTTGAATAACCTGAAAATATTTAATTAGCAATTGACTATTAAATTATCCTTCAAGTTGGCACTGTAGTTAGGCAAGGTCAATTAAAGGAACAGGCTTTAAAGCTGTTCAGAGTTGGATGTGTTTATTTTATATAAATACTGCAAGGGGGCTGAGATATTGGGATGGCAAGGCTTGTTGAGTAACCTCATATAAAGTCCTAGGGATAGGAAACTTAGTTAGATTAGTGAGTGAACAACAATATATAATTTATTTGAAGCTCATAATTTCAATAGAGAATTGAGGATTATTGCATCCTAAAAGTTCCCTTTTTGGACCAATGATCAAATCTCCCTAAGATTCAGGAAGTGAAGGAGGATGATAAGATTTTTTATGTACTATTGTAATATTTTGGAATCTCCATGGTAGTCTCTTTGACACCTTGGGTTTATGTGATTCCAAATCTTTCCTCTATTTATCCTTTAATTATGGGATGGTGCCTCTAGCAACTTGCTATCAGCAATTGAAGTATTAGTGGGGAGCTAAATTTTACTTTGACATTACTTAAGGCATCTTTTTTTGGAGTTTGAGTTCTGACGATGCCCCCTTAAGGTCCTATCAGAGGGGTACAAAAGCTCTGAGGATTCTTCATGTACCCAATTGATAACTATGCCCTTCATAACACTAACAATGGAGTAGTCAACCCACCTTTATGTAGGACCTTGTAAGGCCCATACCTGTAGGTAGTTGCTTGTCAGTTCTTCTCCTGGGACAATGGTGGTAAAACATTATAATGTTTACAGGTTAATACAATGGCAGGGAGGATTGTTGTAGCTTGCTTTTACCAGTCTCCTTGGTTATGGTATGCACCAAGGTATCCATGGCAAGAGATTGCAATTGAACAGTCTCATCTGATAGAGCGGTTAGAGTTCTCTTAGAGGTCTCAGGTTTGCCAAAGTTAGTATGGGTTGTAGACTGGTTGGCAATAATGGTTCTTTACCATAGAGTGCTTAAAAAGAGGACAATCTTATTAACCAATGGTAGCTGACCCAATAAGCAAGTTAAGCATCTTGTAGAAAATGTTTTCATCATAATGAGTCAGTAGAAGTCATCTTTCTTAAAGTAGGAAATAAAAGTGACATAAACTATATCTATGGCTCCATTTGCGGAAGGGTTATAGTGGCTGAGAAAGCTTGGTTTATGTTATATAGAGTGGTTAATTCCTTAACCACCTTTGAAGTGAGATTTATGCTATTATCAGATAAGATCATACTTGGGCTACCATGCTGTGTGAAGAGATGATGATACAATAATAAGGCAGTTGCCCAGGCAGTGGTTGTAGGGACAGATATAACCTTAATCCATTAAGTGAGGTGGTCCATAGCCAATTTTATATATATAAAGGGCGATGGACTACTTTGAGAAAAGAACCTATAATGTCAATGCTTACCATATGAAAAGGGGCTGGAGGAGCAACTACTTGATTCTGAAATCTCAGGTTAGGCTTGTTATGGTAGCAACAAGTTATATAGGTAATAAAAAATTTTTAAATTGAGTCAAGCAATCCATTAAAATATTTGGACTTCAACCGTTGGTGTGGTTTTTATATCACCCATGTCTGGTGATAGTATGACCTCCATAGCAGCCTCAGTTTAATCAGAGGGAAGAACATAAGGAAGCCATTTCTTATTTAATAATTTATACAGCAACCAGAAGTTATTTGTGTATCAGTCACTCTACACCCAAAGTCACTCTGAATTTATAGGGTTTCTAGTAGCCACAAGTTAAAACAATAGAGGTAATTATATAAGCGGTCCTCTTTAGTAGATTAAAATGTCAGGACTGGTAATCAGGAGAGGATATCAGCATTTTGGTGTACTACTTCTGACCAATGGACAATCAAAAAATTATAATTTGTAATTACAAGGCCCACTGAGCCAGGCAGCCATTAGTGTCATGCATTTGTTGCAGCCAGCAAAGGGAGGCGGGATTATTTATTACATTAAGTGCTTTCCATAAAAGAAATGATGCCTATGCTTAATAGCAAGGATCACAGCCAAACACTTACATTTGGTGACACTATAGTTCGTTCATCTTTAGACAAATTCTTGCTAAAGTATGTAATAGAATGGTACAATTGGTTATCATTATGTTGCTCAAAAATGGCACCAACAGCACACGCTGGTGCCAGTGTATAGTAAGAAATGTTTATCTTATTTGGTGAGCATCAGCACAGGAGTTTTAGTTAGTGCCAGTATTGGTGCAATAAAGGATTGCTGCTGAAATAATTCTTTTGGGAAGGGCACAATCTTCTGTAATAGATAAACCAAGGGTTTTGCAAGCTCAGAAAAATAAAGAATAAATTGGTGGTAGTACCCCACCATCAAAAAACACAATTATTCTCAGACTTCTTGGTAAAGAATCTTAAATATATAGCTGTGCCCTTGTCTGGTAATGTTGGATTCCTTCTTTAGTTACCTTGCAGCCTAAAAACTCCAACTCTCATTGAAAAAAGGGCACTTGGAAGGCTTCAATTTTAAAGGCTATTATTAGATACTCAAAGACTTGCCACAGATGATTGAGTTGGGAGCCAAAGGTTTGGGAAAAAATGTCAATAATGTCTAGATACATCATGCTGCAAGACATTTTCAGAAACTTAGAATTCTTATCCATGGTTCACTATAATTTAGCAGGGGCGTTGCATAGCCCCTGCGGCATTTGAGTAGGCTTAAACAATTCTTCCATAACAATGAGAGCGCACTTAGCTTGGTCTTCTGGGCGAGATCTATCTGCCAGACCCAATGGATAAATCCATTGCTGAAAGAGAACAATAATGGCCAGCATCTGAAGGAAATCATCTATCTTGGGTAAAGGGTAGCTGTCATGAAAATGGCAGAAGAAGTTTAGACCAGCCTGCCAGTTGGGATGTGTAAGCACCCAAAAAGCAAGCCAGAATGCCAGAGGCATTGCTGCCCAAATGACGTTGTATGGAACCAGGCGTTGGAAAACGATAAACATTGGTGCAAGACAATAGTAAAGAGCAACCCAAGGATGAACCAAATTGAGGCTGCCCCAGACCCTGGAGGTCTCACTGCAGGGGGTGGTACCACATGTATGGTTTTGATAAGGTCACTGGTAGTTGGGGTAAAATTAACTGGGAAGACAAGGGGGCAGATCCTTGCCTGAAGATGGTGGATGTATGGCCACAAGATCCCAGTATATTGTTGGCAAAAGTTCATAATGACAGGGTTAAATTGCCAGAAGTATCTAGCTCAATGAATCCAGTTTATGATGGTGAGGGCCATAGTGACCATTAATACTGGTAGAGCCCATCCAGTATATGGACCAACAGGCCACCAGAGAAAAGCCATTGGGAATGCGGCCAGAAGGATATCAATAAAATCAAAGTTGATAGTTTTTGGAGGCAAAATTTTATTATAATGGAAAGGAAGAAAATTGATCAACAATTTTCTCAGTGTGATGAAACTGATTAAATAGTGGTCAATTGATGCGGGGACAAGCCAGGATTGAGACCCTCAATTTTGACCTAGCCAGTGAATTATTCAGGAATGGGGGCAGATAATTTCACTGGGAACTGACATTGAAGGATTTAGTAGCAGACTGAGTCACTGTCAGTTTGACCTCAAATGCCTGAACTGAGGCTCAACTACATTTATGATGGTTGGTGTGACAGCGTTTAACCCAATGAGAAGCAGGAATCCCCCAAGGCCACCCCACGTAGAGATGGTCCCAATTGGTTGGGAACAGGTTTGGGATGCCCAACCCACCTGTGCCCAGTTGCTGGGCCATTTGTTCAGTCAAAAGCGTTGCATCAGCTGCAATACCCAATTTTCCAGCAGAGAGCTTTGAACCCTCGTCAATTATGTCTGATGCTACTACCTGCACATTGGGGATCATCCCTGACAATTTTGGGAGGGGGTTAATTTTTGTGATCATATTGTTAGCTGAATCAAAACCTTCAGCAATTCCAGCTGATAAATCAGTCTTTGTCCCTTTTTGACTATGTGGGATCAGATCATTGGGCATGTTCCCACTTGATTTTAGACTAAATGACTTCATTTTGGCAATCTCAATGCAAATTTCCCTGATCAAATGTACTAGTTCTGCCAAGGTGAAGGTGGGCACTGGGGGAGAAATTTGAAGAGGAAGGGCTGTTACCCAACGCTCATCTACCTTGTAGGTGAGGTCGCCCTGGGTGACAAGGGGTACTGCCACCCTCTTTGGTACCTTCTTACTCAGAAATAGGAAAAGGGCCTGATCTATGCACATAGGACGTTCCCCAGGACTTACAGTAGCTATCTTTTTGTGTTATTATTATCAATTTACAATAATCCATTAACATGCAATGGGTCCTGTCTCTCTTCTTCACCAAGACTAGAAAAGAAGCCCATGGGCTCTGTGAAGGCTCTACCAGGATGGCTTCTTTAATATTTTCAACATGACTGCAACTTGTGCTTGTTTCACCTTGGATTTTAATAAGGCTCAGTCCATATGGGCAGAGCATCTCCTGTTTCTACTAAATGAGTTACTCCATTCAATTTCTCAAAATTGTAGTATCCATGGGAAAAGATGTCATAATATTTGGCTAAAAGTTTCTCAACGGCCTTTTTATTGGACGTTGGTTAGGTACAAGACAATGTTATGATTGATGATGGCATAGTAGTAAGATCTTCTAGTCTGGAATCCCAAAGGGTATCAAATTTGTGCACACTATTTAATATGTCAACAGCAACAGATAAACATAAGCTATAGGATTCTTTTTCCCTATGGCTCCTGGAGTTGCTGTCAGGTTACTTAACAATGCTGAGATGGTCCCTAAGTATGTCAGATCCAAAAATGAACGTGCAGGCCATTATAACCCTTAATGGATAGATTAATTAAATCCACAAATTTCCAGTATGTGTCCTGGAAGAATATATACTTAGATCCATGTAACTGCCATAACTTTCTCCAGAGCTGGTAATACTGGCTAAGATGGGGCAAATGAAGGCTTTCATTATTAAGTTTTGGCAGACAGGGGAGACATATTCATATGTATCCTACTTTATAATACTATATCTGATATGAAGCTTTGTCATCTTTTATTTGGCATTATTTTCTTGGGGTTGTCCTTCTTGGAGATGAGAGTTTGGAAAGTAAGCGGCACCCAAATCCTAAGTTTAGACAAATAGGATTCAGATAGATTAATAATTCTAGAATGCCCATATATAAATTAAGTTCCTAATAATAAATCATATCTTTAGTTAAAAAACCATAAAAGAAGCAGTTTTAGGAAAATTCCCAAACAAAATGGGTAAGTCCAAATAAACACCAAAAGACTTGGTGCAGTGTGGTTCATTGATTCCATACTCAACATTATGTTGAAAGTCAGGTATAATTTAGAATTGAATGACCATCTTTGAGGATTTTATTCACTGAAGAGCCAATGTCAACAATGTCTTAGACTTTTAATTTGAACACCCAAACTTCTACTTTGTGTGACCAAATTATTCAGGTATGGTTGTAAATTAAAGAAAGAGGTTGAAGGAGCTCAGAGGAAACAAAAGTAATAAAATCACAGCTTTTATTTTTGACAGATATATCAGCAAAGTTTTTTGTAGAGGGGGAAGCGGATGCAATAGCCTAAGGGATAGATGGTTAAGTCATGTAGTGGTTGTCAGAATGAGGAGCCTTCCCCTTCATTTTGATGGGCTTTTCCCTCAACATCTGAGATTTTCTACCAGTATTTTTTGGCTATATACCAAAATCTTCCTCAGTAAGTGCATTGTATATTTTCTTATTAGCCCTTCTTCTTGAGAGAATTGACCTTAGGGTGTCAGTTAGGAGATTATCTGGGCTTGGAATCCTTATGGAGTAGATTGGTGAGAATTCCAATGAAGGCCTACTGATGTCCAGGATGATTGTAAGGTTTCACTTGATGAAGCTGATTAGTAACTGTAAACCCAGAAAAGATGCCAAGGCTGATATGGCTGAAATAATAATGTCATCAAGGGAGATGAGCTTGCAAAGAGCTAAGGTCAAGGAATTATAGTTAGATTTGCTTGGCAAACTCAGTCAGCCTACCTTTTGTTTGATGAGGTTACCCATGAAGGCTAGTTTCTTAAAAGACAAAATAAAATCACTACCAAATCCCTTTATCATTGCATTTTTAATTTGGTTCCAGGTTTGGCTGTTCCTTAAGTAAGGAACCATAATTTCTTGGGCAATATGACTCAAACAGGTGGTAAAATGGTTAACTTTCTGCTGATAGATAGCCTCTTCCATAGCTCTTATAGACATATAAGAAGAAAGAAATACTATCTTCACTAGGGACATGTTTTACTAAATGAAGGCTCTTAATTAGTAGGAACAGGATTGGATAAAAACTTATTTTTGGTCAATGTGGAGGTGCCAAATTTGAGGACTTGGTATTGTTGTATCCAGTAGGTCATATCTGGTCAAGTGGAGCCCTCAATTTGTTCAAATCATTCTATAGCTCTATCCACTGACTCATTACTATAGTAGCGGCGAACTTATGTGCAAGTTGCTAGTAACATTTTGTAATTCAAGCTTATGAGATTTTATAACCACCTCAAAGGAGAGTTGTTCCACCTTAATGGTATAAACTGACTGGTAAGTTGGATAAGCTGGTCATTAATGCAGTTTATTTGAACAACATACATTCAAGTAAAACTATTGATATTTATGATCCCATCTGCTAAGGATTCAGGGGTATAATTAGGGTCAAGAAGTCAGCCCTTGTGATTCACGCCACAGACATGAGCTACAGCCATAGCCTGGGTTTTGAGTTGAGAAACTTGATCCATGATATTAATTAACTGAGATCAGGTATAGTTGTCTTCTGGTTCAATTATGATAAGTCCAGGAGGACAAGGAGGGCCTGGGTGCCCAGAAGATCTAACTTCTTCTTGAAGGCTGGGAGGCTTTGTTATTCCAGATGGCCAAGGAGGCCAATGTCCCCAGGTGGCCCCTGTAGCCCAGGAGGGCCAATATCTCCCAGCTGTCCTACTATTCTTTTGGGTAAAAAATATGATACAAGAGCGACGCAACAATCTGTCTGACCTAAAGTTAAGCTTCAGGTACAGTGGCGTTCACTTATATTGGAAGTTGATTCTATAGATACATGATGGCTCCTTCATTTATTAAGGCTATCTGGCAACAGACTTTATAGATTAAGCGCCAATTTTCAATAATACCATTTTAATCCTTGCACAAAGAAAAAAGTAGATTGGTAAAATCATAGGTAGATAAACAAAGGGACTGAATCAGGGCCAATTGTTGGAGTACTTCAAGATGGTGTAGCCCTAAAATCTGCATAATTTAATGAATGGCATGATAAAAAAAGTTATACAGACATTGATTTGCTCTCGTTCTCTCTTCAGTGTTAGGTAGACTAGGAGCTAAGTATAAGTCCCTCATAGTGGAAGCTTGTTGCTGCTGCTCTGACTCATCTAGAATGTCCCTCAGATACAAATATACCTTCAAGAAGTTGTTGTATGATTGGGCCAAGGATGTCAATTATTATCTGATATTTGCTTAAGTTTGCAAGGGGCACTTCACCACTGTACTCAGACTTAAACTCAAATGTAGCCAGGAAAAAACTACATTGATTTGGCATTGCTGATCTAATGGATAATGCTTCTAATTCCAACATCTTGGAAAATTTCCTTATCTGGATTAATGTCCATTTTCTTTTATGTCCTCGTTTTAATGCAACTCAGAAGACCCTTCATGGAGTACCAGTTTCTGTTGGAATTGTGGATAGGCAGGGGCAAGTAAAAACACATGCTTTGAAGATGCTTAGAGTTGGATGAGGTAAATTTGATGAAAATACAGCAAGGGATCAAAATTATAAGGATGGCTAAGGCTTGCTGAATAACCTCAGTAAAAGTCCTATGGATAAAAAGATTAATAGATTAGATAAGTAAAAAACTATATATTTTTATCATTGCTTTCAATATTTTTAGGAAAACAGGCTTATTGAGTTTAAATGGTCCCTTATAGACCAACAATCAGGATCCCCCTGAGTTTCAGGAAGCAAAGTAGTACAAGGAAATTTTCTTTGTGGCCTTATTATTTTGAAACCTTTATGGTGGCTCTTTGACAATTTAATTTAAGGTGATTCTGGATCTTTCCTCCCTTTATACTTTAATCAGGGGATGATGCCTCTGGAAACTTGCTATTGGTGATTGAAGTATTGGTGTGGAAGCAGGACTTGACTTTGACATTATTTAATTTATCATTGTCTGAGATTTGAGTTCAAACAACCTTCAAGGGTATTTAATCATATTTCCATTATAATAATTTTCACTCAACCCAAAATTTATTACACCTAAGGTGCCTAGTGTTAATGTTGAGTAGATAAATTAGTATTACTACTTTAAAATATAATTAAATTTAAAATTTAAATAGGGTTTTTGATACTATTACCCCTAAGAAAAGATTGAAAAGAGATTCTTGATAAATACTTTCTCTTTTTTAAATTATTCTATAAGTGCAAATATATGGATAAATTAAAGTTGGGATTCAAAATCTGTAAGATATAGAACACATGTGCTTAGTGAAATTAACATATAAATTTTCTCAAATTATCTAAGCATCAGGTTACACCCAGATGATATAAGATCCTAAATTTCTAAGCCATGGAAACAGTCATTTCCTAATTCCTTGATTAATTAAATTTGAGTAATTAAATTTTACAAGTTGCAATTAGAATTTGTGAGTTTCAAGGATTATACTATCTAAATAGGATGTTTGAGAGCTTGATACTCTATCCATAGAGTAATTATCTACCTACTCATAATTGATGAGTAGATATTATAATGGGGTGATTCCTGCTCCACTCTGGGTCAGGTTTTGATTAAAACAGGTTCAAAACCAGTACAAGATAAAAAACATGGCGTGGTATATTTGTCCCAAGGTCAACCCACCTTGTTTACTTTTACCTACTAATTTACTCCAGTGAGCTTCTCAAGATAGTATAATATTTGTTCCTTTAGGTAGTTCTTTGTTCAGAACCTCTGTTGAAACTTTGGCAATTACTTTTTTATAATGCCTTCTTCAACAAAACTTTATGTAAAAATTTTAACCTCTTTCTTGAAATGCATATCCTTATAAGGTGTTTCTGATTAGTGCATCTTTTAAATAAGTTTAATAATGTTATTAAAGATTTTACTCTAAAATGATCTCAACCTGGTTTATAGAAATTTACATTGACCCAAATAAAGTTAAAATTTAAAGACAACCTTAAATTATGTAATAAGACTAGTCTTTAATTAAAATTTTAGCATTAATATACTTACTATTAATTAGGAGCTGTGACTATAGTAGTTAAAAACGATATACTATCATTATTTTTTTCTCAAGAAACTTGTAATGGATGGGGCTCTTAAGGCCCAACCCACCACCAGCCCTAAACCACCACCCCCATATGTGGCTGTACCAACTCCATATGGTTCTGTCCAAATGGATGGCCTTGCTAGGCATCTGGGATGAGGTGCGGTGCACTGGCCTCTGTCACCTTAAGCCCCCAGGCTGAGGTGCATCCATACGGCCTCTGTCACCTCAGGGTTACTCAGCTGAGGTGCGGTCAACCAGCCTCTGTCACCTTGGGTCACTATGGCTCCTTCCCCTCTCACCAGGGCAAGGACACTCTCAAGAGGATGCTGCGTCCACCCTCTTCCTCTCCTCCTCATCACACCACCATCCACACCACCAATTCCTGCTTTAAACAAAATAAAATTAAATAAAACAGATCAAGTGAATAGCGGCCTTTATTGGGAGTAGACTCAAAATCAGAATAGAATTTTAATACTGAGATCCATCAGGGCTGACCTCAGATTGAAATACTACCAAAAAAGGCTAAATAGATTGTCAGTCATGAGGGGTGCAAAAGCCTACAGAATTGGCCCTGGCAACTTGGCAGCAAACAAGGGAATCACCATAATGGACAAACACTTAATTAATAAATTTAAGTAATCATTCCATTATCAACTCAAATAGGAGAATCCTACTTGGAATAATGGAATTGCAACTATTGACACACACAAATATCATAATTCCCACCTTATGAGATTCATGTAACAATTGTCAATTGTTACAAAACTATGATCAAATTCTTAATAAAGCCTACTTTTTAGTCATATTATAAACTATGATGCAGTTGCTTTGTTTCAGTATATATTTCACTGAAATGGTAAGTTGAAAGTCTACTTGTTTGATCTCAGCTTTCTGTTCTGTAGTGAAGTACTTAATATTTCATATTTTTTTAGTACTAGATAGTTAATATTTTATATATTGCTATTGCCTTTTTTAAATAAATACATATTGTGGCTTGGTTAACGTCAGAAATTTGAAGCATGCATATTCAGCTTTAATTTTCCTAAATACCTTTTTATAAATTTTATAGGTCAGAACCACTTCTATAGGCTCATAATTAGTCCCCATTGATAGCTTTATTGAGTAAAATACTTTGTTATTGATCAATCTTTTCATTTACTTTTTAAAGTAACTCTTAGCTTAACCATAAAAATGTGCTAATGAGCTCACATCTTATATTTTAAGCTGGCACCTCCTCAATCTTACATATGTCAAGGAATCACCAGCTGAAATTTTGAGGCTACATCCATGACACCATCCTTCTTAAGACACTATTGTGGTAGAATCTAAGGTATCATACATGGATTTTGTTGAAATCTATGTTGGTAAAATCACCCTGAATGGAGTATTTAGTCCTCTTCTGCTAAGACAGTTGCTGTCCCAGTCTAGATGGCTTGCAAATACTCTGGTTGACTACCTTGAACATCAAAAAATGAAACCTTTTATCCTATTTTAGTTTCTGGTAGTTTTAGTTCATTATTGACTCTCAGATTCACTCTTGATAAAAGTTGTTCATTATTTCTAATTTCTTTTGATTTTATCTAACTATTAAGCCATTTTCTCATTGATAGAGCCAGGGGGTAGGTTTTTAAGTCTGCGTTGATGACTGGGGCTAGTAGGGTTGGTTTGGCCGTTAATCATCCATAGAGAGCCTTGATGGAGACATGCTATTGCCCAGAGATATTAAAGCATATAAGAAAGAAATATGGGGGGTAATGATTGGTTTTACTTTGACATGTAGTTCATCGCAATTTTCATAAGTGTTCCTCATAAGGTTCCTTTATTTTTTCATTTTTTATAAAAGCTGCAAGGGGTAGTAAATTGTTGTTCAAACCTCTCATACTATCTGTCTTTGGAATACATCAATACATAAGTTCTTGTGTTAATGGATAACAAAACTGATGGCATGCATGTCAATTGATGACCTGCATATATAAGGTGGGGTGAAATGATGAGATTTTTTGAAATGACTGTAAACTTAAAATATTCATTATGTACTAAATTTATATTACCACGCTAAAGTACATAAGAGGCTTTTAAGAAAGCTAGGTTTGTAATTTAAGTTTTAAAAATACATCTTAAAAATGACAACCATTTAAGTTCAAAAAAGTATTATACCTTATTATATACATACAAACATAATGAAAATTTTGAAAGGGTTGTCAATCCTGATGCACTGAAGTGAGAATATTATAAAGCTGTTGGACAATTTCTACTTATGTAGCATATAGTTGTAAAGAAGCGGTGGACTAGTGTACAACAAGATTACGCTATCAAAGCATTTTAAGAAAATTGTAGCTCTCATGAATGTGCACATCATGCTTTCTGTGCCTACTCTAAATCTATTGTGATCAGACTGTGCCATCAGACCTTTCAATCAAAATGTGAGTTAATAACTTTAGAGACTTCATCAACAATAAAGAGAATTCCAGGAAGACTTAAATCAGTGAAAACTCCTAGAAATTGAATATGTAAGTGTTATAATTGAAAGAATCCTGTGTCATTCAGCTTTCCAACATAAAAGCATACCTTATATTTATTAAAATGGTAAGAATGATTGCATATGAAGATCTTCATTACACCCATACAGAATTTTTAATTGTCCAAGATCTCAATGAAGAAAATTATGCCATCTAAAGGTATTTCTGTGAAGAGTTCCTAATTTTGGCTGTCAAAAATTAGAACATTGTATACAACTTATTAGTGCTGAGGTCCATTTTCATTTGTCCTTTTATGTAAATAAACAAAACTATATATTTTGGAGTGACTTAGACCCATATAACTCCAACAGAAACATCTAAACTATGACATAACTGTATGGTGTAATATGTCTTCTTTAAAGTTGTAGAGCCATACTTTCTTTAGGATGCTATTGGAAATGCTGTGACTGTGACGTCAAAGATATATGAGTACATGTTGGAAAACGTTTTTTTCTCAACTTCACATTACAATGCAAACTTGGAGATTTTCTAAAAAAAGGAGCTAGCAGCTAAACAGTGAGAGTAATCATGAATGTTATCAATGGCTTTTTTCAAATCACATCATCTCTCAAAATGGGGCTATTTTGTGGTTCTCTCATTCTCCAGATCTCAAAGTTTGTGAATCCCCTTTGGGGTTATCTAAAAAGTTAAATTTACCAGGAGGAACCATCAAAAACAGACAAGGCCCTAAAATAATGTATTCAAGATGAAGTGGCTCACCTATTTTCCCAAATTTTGCTTATAATGTAATGATAAGTTTTATGACCCAGCTTCAACAATGTTTGATTTATTTGTAAATTATCTTTTATGTGTAACTTTTGATAAAAATAAATTACAAACTTATTTTCTTAAAAATTATTTTTATATACTTTAATGTGGGGACTATAAACTTATTACCCACTGAACAATCTCTTAGTATAGTCATCACAAAATCGCTCAATAATCTTTCCTCAACATGTATATGAAACAAGAAGATGATTTTAAAGTATTTGTTTTCACTGCCACATCTTTGGCCTATTTAGTTAAATGACCTATTGCTATGATAACAAACTTGTTCTCACTTAAGGTCATCTATAATGGCCCTTTCACGTCAAAATGATACATTTTGAATGGGCGCTGAAGGTGAAGTAGCTGGTAATCAAATTTCTTCTCTAGAGATCTGAATTTAATCACAGTACATACATTAAAAACTTGCTGCACTTTAACTAACAATATCTTCCAATAAAACTTCTATATGGTATTGCAAGGTTTTTGAGCTGGCTATTTCCAACGTTTGCATGGACCTCCATTACTTGGTCCATAAAATTGCTTCATCAGAGATAGGGGAACTTATTCCCCCAAATCATTTTCTGTAAACTTCTGTGCATCCTCTTATTATTGGAACACCTTCTTAAGTCACTATTCATTTCAGCGGTTTTGTCTTAGCATTCTCTTTGGATAATCCTATCATTTCATATAGTCAGTCCCTCTTGTGGGCCTGAAGATGAAACACAGGCATTCTGGAAAAACAATAGGGTTTAGGTGTTTGCTTCCTTCTTGTTGGAGTTATTTCAAGACATATCCATGGAGTTATACCATCCATCTGACAAACCTTCCATAAGGGTCCTTCATGTTGTGGAGCAGAAAAATGATGCATAATCCATCACTACTTGAAGTTTTTTTTATAAATGTGAGGTTGAAAAATTTTAGATAATTTGATTAAAGCAAAACATTTTCTTTAATTAACTGTGTAATTATTTTCTTCTTAAGTGAAGACTTTATAAAAAATTGAAGGAATGGTCACCGTGTCCTCATATAGGTGGGCTAGTATCGCTCTGAACCCAACAATACTGACGTTTTTATATATAAAACAATTTGATTAAGTACAGATATGTCAAGATTGCTGCTTCTACCAATTTTTCTTTTTAGCTTTCAAAGACCTAATACCGCTTTAGGCCCCATTATGTCTCTAAAAAGTTATTCATGCGATATTTAAAGGTGCTGTTAAGTCCACCAAACGGGGGATAAGTGCTTTATCCTACTATCCTAAAAGATTTGTACATCGTACATACTCTTCTAGTTGCTCCACGGCCATTATTGCTAAGACTTTCCCTGCTTTTTGGCTTGATTACTTGTGCCTTAATCTTGTTCCCAAGGAAACGTAATTACTTTTTACAAAACAAAATTTGCTTCATTTTAGCTTTAGTTGGAGGCTTATAATCTGATAAACACTTCTTGTAGGTGCTTAAGGTGGTCTAAGAAGGTTTGACTAAACACAGTATATTGTTTGGGTATAAAACATGATAGTTTCAACTCTTTAAAGAGCTATTTTATGTAAAGCTGAAATTTTGCAGAGTGCTGTAAATCCTATGCATTACTCTTTCTGGCTCAAACACTGTTGACTACTGATTTTGAGACTCTTCACCTGATATTCTCGAGAGTGCTCCTTCTTCCAATATCTACTAGCCAGGTTCATCACAATAAATACTTTTAGCTTCCTAAATGTTCAAAACTTTGTCTACGCTATGAGAAAATATGAATTTTTTGGTGTCTCCATTTAACTTCCATTAATCCTTAACCATTTGATGCGCTCCATCCTCCTTTTGTACTAACAGCAACAAATCTAAGGGGCTCTTGAATGGCCACAGTATTACATCTTTGGTAATCTGATTCAGTACCATCTAGTACTAAAAAAAAGGTAATCTGATTCAGTTCCTTATTAATAAACTCTTTCTGTTTTTTTATCATATGTGTGGCTTGGAATTGAATTTCTATCTGATCAAGTGTTCATATAATGAACTTCTCTTATTCATTATCCAAAATTGTTTGATTTTACTGAAAATATCATTGAACTTGTTTAGTAACTAATTCACTACTTCCTTTAATTGGTTATCACTGAAAAATCCTAGTTTTTAAAACCACTTATTGCATGTAATGATTCTAGAGTGGCACAACTTACTAGCTTTAATTGAGCGATTATCTGAAGCTTCTCTAATTAAATTCTTTGATCTATATCATTCCTTAAGAAAATGGTTAACTCACTTTTGTAGCCTGAACCAAAGAGCTCAGTTAAGACCCATGGCTCCTGCTCTTTAGTTTCAGTTTACTTAAATATCAATTATTGTATTTCTGGGTGTCTTCACGCTTATAAACAAGCATAATTTTCTTTATAGGGTTGGATTTCTACAGTTTCACTTGCACTTAATTTAACCTTTAATCTGCTCTAATTATGATTGGTAATTGTTTCACCCACATTTTTGAGATTCTAATTAACTTGTAGATGGACCATAAATTTCCATATTGCTTGTTTGCTGTTTGTGTGACTTAATCTATATCATATGAGTAAAAGGGTCAACTGATAATTAAGTATGTTTACTGCAATATTGGTAGAGTCAATGTTGCATTAAATCAAGGAGTATTTGTGTTCCAAATTTAAATTTGTGGTGGTTATGTCTAAGGCATCACTAGAGCTATTAGTATCATCCATACAAAATGTAAATTAAGAGCGTAGTAGGATCCTAAGGCACGTGTTGTATCTGGCTCAAATGCTCTATACTTGAAATCATAGTTGATGTCCAATATTTACTATAAGTTTTTTTTATAAATTTGAAGGATATGATATTGACTGATGAGTTCATTTCATGGAATGCCAAAACTCTAACTCTCTTTGTCATGACATAGACTTTTGGAATGCTCTTTAACAACAGATTTAAAGCTATCAAAAGGGTCAATTACTATCTTTTAAACTCTTCCAGGTCTTCTGACCTTTACATGGCCAAGTTAGCCATAATTTATTGTAAGTTTTCATGTTTATAAAGGTTTTATGACAAGCTGTTCATTCTTTTCTATGGTGTTAATAACTATCATATGTTAAGTGCCTTGCAACAAGTAAATAGTTTTCCACACTTCTATCAACTACATGTATTTGGAGTCTTGCAGGTACTGCCACCATGATAAGAGCCTATAACACGCGATAAGCTGATCTGATTAAACCTTCACCCACATGGTCATCCTATCCTTCTAAATAAAAAAATCAAAATAACACTCATGAAGGTCTCTCCTTGTTATGTGTTTTATTGTTATCAGTAGCGTTTAACTGACATCAGCGCCAAAAGTGTCCCAGATCTGACACTCATTATAGTTAATGTTTCTTAGGTTTTTACTAAAAATGTTTTGTACTCTCCTCTTGTAGCTTTTCACACTTATCCTGAATGACATAAACAGCCTTACCAATACCTTTTAGCAGGTGGAAGTCAACCTTTGTTTTGGTCTTGTGTGTTCCTTAGCATTAAGTAGCACTTTCTTGTGCTTTAAATGACATTTTAGTCTTAAGTGCTAAGGTCATGTATAATCTTAATTTATAGATTCAATTACAGTTAATTAAGTATTTCTGGACAGCTTGCTTACTCAGGGGGTGCTTATTGATAAGGTTGGTCCAGTTGCAGTAAATTATATCTTGTTCACAGATTCTTCCTCTAGGAAGCTTGAAGGGTCTCAATATCTGTGGTATGGGACTTTTACTCATGTTTACAAGCGCTTTCAACTAGGCTAAACCTTGGAATATACTTCACAATGGGTTTTTAAAGATCACCAGAATTCCTCTCAACCTCTGCTCATGAATCACGCTTAGTTTGTACCTCTTATATCAACTCTTCTGCGAGTTAATCAAGTATATTATCCGTTATAACAAAAAAAGCAGATATGTATAATAAGCTATTTATTTGAAAATATTAAAAACTATATATAGTAAATGGGGAAAGTATAAAGTGTAAAGTATGTTTAGGACTTGAGATAAAAAGTAAGTCAAAATCTATACTCCTAAGATTGTGCCCTGATGGCTTAAACCTTGGGCCCTTTCATTTAAACCTTATCCCTGAAGGCATCCATGGAAGATTCAATCAGGAAGCATCACTTGCATGGGAATTGATGGAGATGTCTTCTAGAATTTCACCATAGCTTCCTGGATCTCAAAAGGCACAACTCCCATTAATTAGTCATGATGACGTCAGCAATAAAGAACAATTAAGGCGTCAAATAGGCAGCCAATCCAGAAGGATGTGGAAGATTCTGATTTTATGGAGCCATGGAGGCCCTCTGGGCACTGTGTCCCCACTTGCCATATAAATATCAGACCGTTTAACTCAAGAAATTAGTATATTTAACCCATATTTTTGTATTATTTGACTTCTTTGCTAGGTTTATAGCTTTTAGACTCATTTTAAACCTCAGCTTACAGTCAAGAAAACTGATAATCCAACATGAGCGGTGCTCACTACAGGGGGCTCTGAGCTGTCCAGTGAAAACATCTATAACAAAAAATGGATAAGAACGGCAATCAAGAAGGCCAATCTGCTAATCAGTTGAAAAGCGTAACTTGATGAATCACTCATCTCAACATTAATTAAACCCTCTACTACATGAAAGTCTAGAATCTCGGGTCACCTCTCAATTAACCTTACTTTCTATTAGTCAGGATCAGTAACAACTCCAATACTGAAACTTCAACAAGGTTATTCAACAAATGTTAAACATCATTTTCTTCATGGGAGGCTGGTTTAGTCATCTCTGAACCTTATTTGTGCCTTCTACAATGTGAGATTTATATACCATGGCTCTACAACACTTGGAAGAACTGGCTTTGCAAACTGAATGCTACCTTCAAAGCTTTGTCCTTCAGCTATTACCACATTTTATAAACAGTTGTTCTACATCATCATGAAGTAGCTTAAAAATTAGGGCTCACACAAACCTTACACTCAAATATTGCTGATTTCTACTTTGCTGCCTCCTCATTTGTTCTCAAGAATCAGGAAGCTTTTATAAAAAATTGCTGACTGGTTTAAGAGGCTTGCAACCAACTTGCTATGTCAGATAGTGAAATCTTGGATTACCTTAAGGATTATCTTTGTCAAGGTGTACAGCTCCTCAAGTCCACTTGGACCATTATCTCGTTTAAGTTTGAGGACCTCATTTGGTTGCTCCAACAACGTTACCAGGTGTTATTCTCCCACAATAGTGCCCCTGGGACTAAGGATCCTGAGGGGCCATGAAGGCCAGAAGGATCTAAAGGTCCCTGCGGACCTCAAGGTTCATCCAGTTCCTTGGTACCAAATGTAAGAAATTATGGGTCTGGTTATCATCAGCCAATAATCCCTATAAATTTATTAATTGCTCAGGTTTGGTTCTTGTGTAAATTTGTCTGCATTTTATTGTTATTGATATAATCAGTTGATAATAGTATGATGACTATTATCCATAGTTAAATGGGGTTTCTTAGATCTCAGCCCAACGCTCAGCCAGTATTTCCGCTCAAAATACTTGATATGTCTCAAAATAGGGATTTGTTCCCTTGTACTGTACAACCTAATCTTCTCTGAGATTCCCTGGTGACAGTTTCTCCAGTTTGACACACAGTTGGCAGCAATCCCTGATTTTTCTCTGCTTCTTCTCTGGATCCCCACTCAGATCCTTACTCTTTTACTTAAAGAGTCTCCCAATTATTGCAAAAAACAATAGTATCCCTGATAAAGAATAGAACAATTGAAAGCTGATAAAGGTTACTACTTAAACTATATACTGGATGAAAACTATAGAACTCTTAATTATAGAACTTTAGAACTTTAGAACTTTTTACTATAATTGAATTCTAGGGAATTTATAGTGGGGTTTCAGTCATCTAACCCTCAGTTGACACCTCTTCGATGAAATGCAGCCGTTGCAAAGAATCACCCATCCTCATCTCAGAAGCAATGGTCTTCCCCATCCTGGATAGAAAGCCAACATTGGATATCCTTGAGACCTAAAATGGAAAGAGTCAGAAAACTTGTCCCTAATGTTTTCCTCTCAATCCAAGTGAACCAACCATATTTGGCTAGTGACCTTCTTAGGTAATGAGACTTATTACACATTAAGGCAGGTCACAAAACAGCTGATCAACTTTGCTAGTTGCAGGCGGCATCACTCGCCTCACAACTTACTACTTACATTCCCAATCATTTGGTGATGAAACCTGACTGATCCCAATTGGTATACCTGATAGTTAATCACTATCAGATGCCCCTATTTCATTGGCAATTCCACCCAGTGAGATCTTAAGCATTTTTCTGGATTGATCCCTGAGGGATATGACCAGGCAAATATCCTAAAATCCCCCAAACATCATTAATCCAAAATCAGGGTCAAATGATATCTAATTTACTTCACATTAAGGAATTATCCCCTAGTGATTCCTGGTAATCTAGCAGGCTTGGAATATGGGCAAAAATCCCAACACATCCCCCTATTGCCTATATTTCCAGCGAGAAAAGGACTGGGGCATGATAACACTGATTCATACACTCAGTCAAATACTTCATTGCCTCAGGCATAATACAATCAACACTCAATGCTGCTCAGGATGACCTTTGGCATGTGGCTCTCTTCCTCTTCCTTTTTGATACTGCATACTCAGAGAGCGGTCCCCACGACCTTCTGTCATTCTGGGCTGATCATTTACTCATGACATATTAGTTCCAGGATCTGGTTTTCCCCCTGTCAGGGCATATGACCCGCTGTCATATTCAGGATTCTTGGTTCAGAATCCTTGATTTCCTGATTTTCCTCTCATCCTTGACAGGAGACTCTTGCCATCAATGTTCATTTCGCGGCCCAATTAAGAATGCTTATTTATGTTCGCCCTTGTTATTTTCTCTCATAACCTCTTGGTTCATGTCATTCTTAATTCTTCTCTTAGAGAGCTTATCCCATTAAATTTTGAGATTAATTTCTCCAAAATTGGAGCTTATTGGATTGTAGAGTGCATAATGTTGACTTCCATATAAGTCCGGCATCACCCCTCTCATCCAGCTCATGTGTCAAATTCTGAGTTGTGGTACCAACAGCTACTCAACAGTTTGTCTGATCAAGATCTTCGGCTCTTCATGCAGATGAGTTGGGATGCATGACAAAACTCTTCTATGGTCCTTCCAGGACTCATACGCCTAGTCTGGCACCAGCGGCTAGTCCTTCCGTGGAGCTACCAGAAATGGTAACCACCCCTTCAGAAATTAGGCTAACAATCATTTTGAATGACTCATGGCCAATTCTCCCTCTGTCATCAATTCCAGAGTTGGATTTCAAAACTCTCCTGGATTCAGCTCCTTTCATAGATGCGCCAAGCATCATTGTGGATTCTCCTGAAATTATGCCCTTCACTCTTGATTGCTCCTTTCTTTCTGGGTCGGACTTGCTTCCTGAGTTTCTCTTCCAACTTGTACAATACTAAAAACCCACTGTCTTGGCTAACGAGCTCACCATCAGCAACAATATTCATTTCAAACTCCTCTACACAGAATTGAGGGCCCAAGTCACTGAGGCTTTACCCCTAGCACTGAATACTTCCAATCTTGAGAACATCCTAGATCAGGATACCATCACTTATGCTCTTTGCTTTGCCAACCAAGTTCTTTGAAGTTGGGCCATGAAGCTTCCAGACTTTCATAAGTTCCATCACTCCTTCTGCTTCAGCTTCTGAGAAGCTCATAGTCATTTCTTGCAGGATGCCATTTGCTCCTTGCATGACTATCTTGTTTCTGGCACTTCCCATCGGTATCTTCCACTGATGGCATTAATAGGGGGCATGATTTGGCAACCCACATTCAATATACCTTGTTTGATGCTGGCCCATATGTCGGGTGTTCTTGATGAAGCCCATCAGCAGGCGCTCAAGACTAATCTTCCAACTCCAGTACCATATTGGGATTACTTGGGGTTATTCGCTGACTGCCTCTTTCTATACTGTTGCTTCCCTCCCCACTCCAGGGTTTCACAATTGACTTCTTCTGACATCTCATTTCTCCTTCCCCTAGTCGCTTTCTTGCAGGGATCTGCGTCTGCTCAAAGAACTTGGTTTTGTGTAGGTTTAGCCCTCACTAGATTCCAGTCTCACATAGATTTCAACGGGTTATTCATTCCTATTGCAATCCATCCTCCCTCCCTCAAGAGGTGACATAGATGAAATCATCCCCATATTGAGGATAATCATTATACATAAAAATTTATAAAAATATATTGGTTATTTCTATGCAGTTTATAACCTTCTTTTTTACCAATATCTTTAATTAATCTTTTATTTTTTTCTTCTTTTTTCCATGGGACTTGACCTTGTTTCAGTTCAGTCATCCATCTTTTTTATTTTTTCACCAAACTAGGTCCTATGTATTCTTAAACCTACCAGTTTTCTATGGTTCAGAGGTCCTTTTTTCGGACTTAACCATCTAGATTGGTTCAGAGGTCCTTTTTTTGACTTGACCTAATCATCAGGACATGACTAACTTAATGGTTTATTGGTGCTTTGGGAACTCTTTTTTGTTTTTTTTTCATCTATCTATCACTTCATATAATTGGCATGGACTCGATTTACAACTTTTCCTTTCAGATTCTTGATGTAGTAGGCATCATTTGCCATCTTGGCGATAATCTCAAATGGACTTGACCACAATGCATCCAGCTTATTCCTTCTCCTGAAACCATGCATATCAAAATAGGCAACTATTTCGCCTATTTTATATTCTGCTAAGGCTGGTTGGTTCTTATTATCCATCAATTTTACTCATATCTTTTTCTTCAATGTAGTATCAATTGGTTGTGATTGCATTTTGATCATGATATTTGTCATTCAGTTCAAGTACTGTTCAGCACTCATCCCTGATGTTAGTTCCACCACCAAATATAAAATTGGTGGCAACGCGGCCTTCCTCCCATATAATAACTCAAATGGCATTTTTCCCATCACTATATGATGACTGATATTGTAGGCAAATGTCACTGAACTCAGGTATGTTCCCCACGTGGAAGTTCTTCATGCAACCAGCTTCCTCAGCGTCATGGCCAGCATTCCGTTCACTTGTTCTACCAGTCAGTTTGTCTATGGCTGGTAGGGTACAGACACAACTTTACTGATTGTCATGGGTAGATGACGTCATAGTGGGGACCAACCCCAAGGATAAGGCTGGGCGCCAGGAGGCCCAGAAGTTAAAGCTTCAGGCCCTCCCTGACCTCAGGCACACGCTAGACTAACGCTTTTTACAAGCTAAATATGCCCAGGTTGGTACTAGTGAGGTGCCAAATGCTCAGTCCCTTATATCAGCCCAAGCATTAAAACAAACAATTTATGTAACAAACGCAGATGGTTCAGTTTGGTTAGTTGAGGAACGGGGTTTTGAAACCCGTTCCATTTATGAAATCACACATTTGGGTCAAATCCAACTTCAATCTATTACACAAGTGAAGTTGGTTTCAGCATATTCTACCAATCTGGATGGTAGTGTGTGCCTATTGTGGGTCGGTGCTTAGGCCCACTTCAATGAACCCCTTATTCCCTCATCAAAGTTTAATTATGTTTTCCCTGACCAACATTCCTTGTTGATCAAAACCCAAATAAACATTTTCCCTGTCCTAAGTTTTATTTTTATGATATTTTGAATGCTCCTGTGCGCAAACCTCTTCAAGGAGGTCTTGCGCTCCATTGACCTTGCCATTTTAAATACACTCAAGCTATCCACTAGTGCACCGTTGGTTCGCCCAGGTTCCCTCCAACTTGGGTCGCTTACCCCCTTTCTCTTTGTGCACCGCATTGCTTTTTATGGGTCATTTATTATAAAACTCGCACTTCTCTGCCTAAGTTGTTATTGCTCCAGCACCCTCTGTTGGGCTCTAGTAACTTGTGCACTAACAGCTAGTTCCCTGGCGTTGGCCTTGTGCACTGAGCACTACCACGCTGGGAACAGGAGAATTATAGACACTCTCCTTACACTGATCCCTATTATCTCATTCAGTTGCTGGATCATATGAGACGTGAAGTTTGTCCCAATATTTCTAAGCAGGACCTGCGGGCATCCATGTCGATATACTACTTGATCCAAGATGAACTTTGCAGTGCTGGTAGCATCTACTTTTGCCAGGACCTTCATCTTAACTCATATTGTCAGATGGTTGATAGCAACTATTATGTACTTGACTCCACCTGTGCTTATCATCAGCAGTCCCATCATTTCAATGAACACTGTATGCCAGGCAAATCCAGGGTGGACCAGTCAGTATCCAGTTGTATTCTCATGTGGCTTGTGCAGTTGGCACTCATGCAACAATCTAGATAGTCCACGACATCATAGTTGATTGATTTCCAGTATTAGTACTGGTGAATATGATCAGTCATTTTTCTCAGGCCTCCATGACCGACAACCTTATGTGCAGTTTAAACAATAACTGCTCTTTCCAATGACTTCAGGAATAGTAACCTCTTCCTGTTAATCATCTTAAACACTTGTCCATCCATGTTCTCAGCGTTTTCCATCATTTTTCGAAGCACACCTTGTATTTCTCGAGGCTCATTCCCAATTTCTCCATTGACCATTCTCTGGAATAACTCATCCGCCTGTTGGTATACCATCTGGACCATTGGTAACTGTAATAAGCCATCCACATTCTGGTGAAAAGCCCCTGATCGGTGGACAATCTCATAATCATAAGCCTGTAGCTTAAGTGCCCATTGGGCCAGTCATCCTTCTGGCTCTCTCAAATTGTGGAGCCAACGCAACGAGGAGTGGTCCATCACTACTTTGAAGTGCGTTCTGTGGATGTAACCCAAAACTGCTTACAGGAGTAAATGATTGAAAGGCATTCATGCTCAGTTATGGTGTAGTTCCTCTCAGCAGCTGAAAGTGTCCAGCTTACATATGCCACCAGATGTTTGTCCCCAAGTTCATCTACTTGACTTAGTACAGTGCCAATCACCATCAACAAAGCATTGGTTTGTATAATAAACTCTAAATTGAAATTTGGATACATCAAATTGGAGAATCTATTAGGTACCGATGTAGCTCATTGAAGGATTCCTGCACTCCTTATTCCATACAAATTCTTTCTTCAGATTCTTCAACAGATGGAATAAGGGCTTAAGATTAGGGCAAAGTCCTAAAAAACATCTGTAGTATCCGACCATTCCAAGCAACACTTGGATGTCTCAACACTCTTTGGCACAGCCATCCATTCTATAGCTTCAATCTTCTGCGCTTGCGGCTGCAATCCACTAGAGTTGATCACAAATCCCAGATATTCAAACTCTTTCATGAAGAAGTGACACTTTCTCGGCTTAATCTCCAGGTTAGCCATGGAAAGTCTCTTAAATACTTCTTCCAAGTGGTATAGATGATCAGTAAACGTCCTACTAAACACATCGATATTGTCCAAATACACCAGGACGCATGGCAACTTCAAGTCGCTCATTATAGCGTCCATGGCCCTTGGAACGTTGCAGGCACATTGCATAGACCCTAGGGCATCCTCTTCAGTTGGTATAGTCCCTGCACGGTAATAATTGCACAATTTTCTTGGTCTTCTTTTGGCAAATTGCTTTGCCATTATCCTGAGATCATATCCATTGCGGAGAAATACTTCGCTTCTCCCAATTATTCTAGCACATTGTTACTTCTTGGTAGGGTATACAATCCTTCTTCATAATCTTATTCAGCTTTTGGTAGTTGATCACCACCCAATTGGAGCAATCTTTTTTCTTCACAATTAGGATCAGACTCGCCCAAGAAATTGACAATGGAACTAGAAACCCATGCTTCACTAGTTTGCTGATTTCATCTTCCACTACTGCTTTGGCCATTTTTGACCATCAAATATGTCTCATCCTGATTGGCAAATTTTCCCTGGTATCAACCTTGAGGATCACATCTCCCATGAATCCCAATTTGTGGTCATTCTGGGTGAATACTTCCCAATATTTTTTGAACAATTCAAGCACCTCCTCTTGCTGTCCTTCCATCAGATCAGCGAGTTGCTCTCAATCAACCAATATGTTGATACTATCAGTTATCCCAGCTGGTAATCCCATCTCATTGAGGGTCCCAAATCATGAATTTACTCAGTTTGGCTGTCGAGATTTATAGTTGCTTTCTAAGTCTGAAACTCATAGACCATAGAAATTGATATTTTATATCTTTTTTGTATTTTACTTTTGCAATGGGATTTGCAACCTACAAAAAAGGTTCATAGGTCCTTCTTTTTCACCTTCATCCAAACTGGGTCCTGGGTAACTCTGACCTACCAGTTATCATGGTTCAAAATCTTATCCTCTTAAGATATAACCATTCATTTGGTTTAGTGGTCCTCTTATAGGACTTGACCAAAATATCAGGACATAACCATCTAATGGTTCAGAGGTCCTCTGGGAACAATAAAATTTTTTCTCTTAGGTCCAATACTTTCAGTTTTTTAGCATTAACCTTCTTTACTATATGGTCAGCAGTGCTGTTTCTTCAGTATAGGCTACACTTGCTGACTTTTGGCAATACTCTTGAATATATTAGGCCTTTAATCCCGACTAGCTATTTGTTCAACAGGTCCTAATTTATTCTCATATTTTGGCAACTGATGCTTTAGTTTTTGTATCTCATTAGCCAACAGTTCCGCTCAATTGTTCAGATTGTTTTTTTTCTTGAAAACGATTTTTGGCATTCATTGCCATCCAAATCGTTGGAAGTAATTCCACTGGTGGATCTGTAAACAACCAATTAATTACACAGATCGTTATGACCTCATTAGCTTCATCCAAATTCTATTGAATTGATGAACTTGTCTCCAGAAACTTCTGATCATTGGTTGAGTGTTATTGATTCAAACGATTTTCTCCACTATCTTGGATCAAACGTTTTCTGCTTTGACTTCATATCTTCATTGGTATAGCAATCCAATTATGCTGATTAATTGCTTCCTATTTCATCCAATGCCTCATCTAAACACCCACTCCTCAGGGCTATTTAAAACGGACCCAGTTTCAACCTGAGTTGATCCTGATGTTTCTCAGGACTATCTCAAGTAGACCCAATTCAGCCCAAGTTGGCCCTGCTGAAACTCTTCATCTCAAGTAGATGTCCAATGAAACATATTTTCCTGCAGCACTAGATAGTTCCATATCTAGGCTGCAAGTCATTTTCCCAAAATTTGAGTATCCTCAATTTGCTTCACTCAGAGCTCTACTTCTGAGCTAGGTGAATGCAATGGAACATGATCCACTTCACGTTCTGTCTTCATTATTCTTACTTTCCTCAATAACTTATTTCCAGAATAGGAACATATTCAAAGGACATCATGTTTTAAGTTCTTCTACTCAACTACACCACTGTAGTGAGCACCACTTTGTAAAAATTTATGGGTCTGGTTATCATCAGCCAATAATCCCTATAAACTTATCACTTGCACAGGTTCAGTTTTTGTGCAATTCATCCGTGTTGTATTGTTGTTGATATAATTGGTTGATAATAGTATAATGACTATTATCCATAGTTAAATGGGGTTTCTTAGATCTCAGCCCAACGCTCAGCCAGTATTTCCGCTCAAAATACTTGATATGTCTCAAAATAGGGATTCGTTTCCTTGTACTGTACAACCTAATCTTCTCTGAGATTCCCTGGTGACAGTTTCTCCAGTTTGACACACAGTTGGCAGCAATCCCTGATTTTTCTCTGCTTCTTCTCTGGATCCCCACTCAGATCCTTACTCTTTTACTTAAAGAGTCTCCCAATTATTGCAAAAAACAATAGTATCCCTGATAAAGAATAGAACAATTGAAAGCTGATAAAGTTTACTACTTAAACTATATACTGGATGAAAACTATAGAACTCTTAATTATAGAACTTTAGAACTTTAGAACTTTTTATTATAAGTGAATTCTAGGGAATTTATAGTGGGGTTTCAGTCATCTAACCCTCAGTTGACACCTCTTCGATGAAATGCAGCCATTGCAAAGAATCACCCATCCTCATCTCAGAATCAATGATCTTCCCAATCCTGGCTAGGATTCCATTATTGAGCATCCTTGAGACCTAAAACGGAAAGAGTCAGAAAAAGTGTTTCTAATGTTTTTATCTAAATCCAAGTGAACCAACCATATTTGGCTAGCGACCTTCTTAGGTAATGGGACTTGTTACACATTAAGGCAGGTCACAAACCAACTGATTGATTTGCTAGTTGCAGGCGGCATCACTTGCCTTGCAACTTACTACTTACATTCACAATCAGTCAATGATGAAACCTGACTGATCCCAATTGGTATACCTGATAGTTAATCACTATCAGATGACCCTATTTCGCTGGCAACTCTGCCCGAAAAGATCTTAAGCATTCATCCAAATCGATCCCTGATGGATCTGACAAGGCTAATATCCTAAAACCCCCTGAGCATAGTTACTCTGAAATCAGGTCAACCCTTTTCCAATTCACCTCGCATTATGAGATTATCCCCTAGAGATTCCTGATAATCTAGCAGGCTGGGAATATGGGGAAAAATCCCAACACCAAATCCTGACGATTAAAAAAACTTGGTAATGAGACGTCTTAATGGCACTTAAAGCCTTTTGGATCAAATAAGAAATGTGGCATAAGGATTTAATCTCCATGTAAAAGGGTTTCCTATAGATCCTAGAGTTTTAGTTGATGCTTTTTTAGACAAGATGGATAGCTTCAGCGCATTTGCCAAGCTCACTGATAGCTTCATCTTGCAGCTTGAACAAACCTGTCAACATTATTATTCTCATTTTAGCTAACGTGTAAGTCATCTGCTCTTCCAACTTATCAAAATTCAAGATCTAAAGTAGCAAATTGCCCTTGAAGCCTCTTTTATCTCTCTAAACTGCTATTGGGACGAATTTAAGGAGGATCTATAAGGATTGATACAACAATTGGACTAACAGGCTCCTTGCAACTGTGCAGAGACTGAAATTTCAGAGCCTGCTCTGGTCTATGTCATTAACACACTTTCCACTTCTATTGTGACTAACTTCAAGACTAGTTTCAAAGAAATTCATCCAAGGACAGGAGAGTATCTCCTCCTTTCTGTACGCTTATGAGAGCTTGGTGGAGGAGGCCACAAGCTGTCAGAAGGTGAAGCACATTCATTACTGTCTGAATAGCATGACCTGAAAATTATGACTACCCATTTAAAGGGATGCCACATAATAAAAAAGTTCATACTGCTCTATCCTGGAGTAAATAAGCAAATCAGAACTTGGCCAATCAAAAGAAGATGTTCATGGCTATTCGTTTGATCAATTAATAAAGTCCTTACTAATTTGCCATTCAATTATATGCTCAAACACAATTCTTTGTTATCACTAACTGTATTACACTGAACAACGCCTTAACTGCGGAAGACTCTGCATGGGATTTTATCCTGAGGATAAATTTCACATGATTGTCTGCAAGAGCAACTTCACCTGTATCTGGTAGATTAAGGATTCTCTTAATAAAATTTCCTGTATATACCTTAAGTTCCAAGTCCTCCACGTCTGCCTCTCCTGGTCATCCTCAAGTCCATGTTGTTGAGAGAATTTTTAAATCTTAGTTCACTTCCTGTACCAGACCCCGTCATTGTTCCAAGAATTTCTGAAAAAGTCTTGCCAAAAAGGCGGAAAAAGTGCAGTCATCATGAAGGACGAGGTGCCTCATGCTGACATCCCTATAACGCCTCATGAACATTTAGCAACCTCTAATGAGTCTGATATTGTTGTGCTGGGGCAATAAGAATTGGTACCCATTGATAATAAAGAACCCAATAATATTTACTCTTCTTCTGATGAATCTCCTATGTTTCTTACCATATTCCGTTGATTTAGGAGTTTAGTCACTCAAGTTTCTGTTTGAGTTCACAAGGTTTCTGTCTACTCCATTGTTGACTGTAACAACTGTGAATGTCATTTTGTCTAAATTAATGAAACGCATTAAGATAAACCCTGCTATACCTCACTACATGGAATATGGTACCTCCTGACCACAATACATTCAGTCAATTGAGTCCTACTCCTTGCAGCACATATACTTTAGCAAGCTGTCATTGAATACCTTAACCATTGCGTTAGACAACCATAGGTATAATCTCCTACTTATAGCCCAGTTACTCTGTGACTAATCCGCCATTATGAACTATGATGAAGTTTCTTATCACTATTAGAACATAGTATTCCATTAATCTTTGAGACCTCCAATGACGCCAAGATGGAGGTCAAAGCTTGGGCCTGCCTGCTGGAAAGCAAAAGTCAAATTTAACTGGCTCAAATATCACATGAGGGGATCTCAAGAATGGATACCCCCTCCTGCAATTGATGGCCAAGAGGACATGCCTAGCTATTTGCCCAAGCTGACTACTAAACCTCCAAAGACCCAGGTCATCGTTGATACCAGGGTACATATCAATAATACTCAGGACAATTGTTAGATACGAGGCATGGATAACCCAACCATCAAGGAGATCCTGAATTGCCCAGGGTTTATAGATCCCACTTATGCTGGATCCAAATTGGTGCTGCTGGCCAACCTCCCTGACAGATCTATGACAGTGGGGCCTAATACTTTAGCCAATTATGCTTGCCTACTTCCAGTAGAGGCCATTGATGATGTATGTAACCTTGGAAGTCTAAAAGATTTTGATCTAGAATTGCCCCAGTTGGTAGCTATAATAAATACCTCTATCAGATGAGAGCAAACCAGCAAGCGAGGGAGCCAAGTTGAGCAATTATTAGAAGAATATTTCAATTTGTTCTCAACCTCCACATATGATTTAGGAAATTTGAATGGCGTTTTAAATCATGGTGAGGCTGGGGGCTCTCAACCCATCATATTACATCTTTATTAAAAATGTAAAGTTGAAGAAGATCAGGTAGCCTTTTTGCTTAAAAAGCTATCCAGCAAGGTCAATGGTGCCTTCCTGTAGCCCTTGGGCCTCCACTCTCTTGTTAGTTTTGAAGAAGGATGATATCATCATGTAGTATATATATTAGAAAGCTTAACTTTAACGAAAAAGGACAGTAATCTTTGCACAGATCAATGACTTCCTCTTTTCTGCTTGACAGGTCATAATATTTTTCACTATGGATCTTGCTAGCAGATACTGGCAAGTAGAGCTATCACCTAAAGATTGATCCAAATGCATGCACATAGAAAATGAAGGGCTATTTGAGACAACCAGGATGCCCCAAGGCCCTTTGCAATGTGCCCGCCACCTTCCAAAGCGCCATGGACAGGATCCTAAGGGATTTAAAGCTATCCTGTGTCCCTTTATACCTCAATGAATCACTATATTTTTCAAACCTTTAATGGCTACATGGAACATCTCTTAAAAGTCTTTAATTGTCTTAGAAAGGCCTCCATAATGCTCAACCCTTTGAAGTGCTCGTTCTTCTAATCTAAAATGGATTCCTCAAATATAAGGTCTCATATCATGGAATTAAGCCCATCCTAGACAAAGTCGCTGTCATTAAGAAACTTTCACTCCCCTAGCCTCAGAAATATTCCAATATTCCTGGGCATGATGGGCTATTATCATCAGTTTATCCCTTTTTTGCCAACTTAGACAAACCCCTCGTCTACCTTCTATATAAGAATGTGCCTTTTAAGAGGCAGCCTGAACAAAAACAGGCTTTTAATACGCTGAGGACTGCTCTTTACACTAACCTATTTTAGTTCATCCATGTTTTGAACAGCCATATTTGCTATTCAACAGTTCTAGTGATGTCACAGTTGGGGCCATTCTTGCTCAACACAATGAAGATCAAGTCACACATCCAGGGGTAGATTTTAGAAAGACCTTGAGAAAGGCCAAACAAAATTATAGTGTTATTGAGCATGAATGTCTGGCTGTTTTATTGGAAAATGAGAATTTTTGGACATAACTATATGGTACCCATAGTAATTTTATCTCATACCATGCCTCACTTCAATGGTTACAGAAAATGAAGGACCTGTACAACTAGTTATTGAGGTGGGCATTAAGACTACAGAACTACAATTTACATTTGTCCATTGCGCAGGAGCAATCCATCAAAAATAGAAAAAAATCTTAAGAATGCCAGTGCTGGCTGCCTTAACCCCCAAAGATGACCAATTATATAATCTAACTATCTGGCCTGAACAATGTGAATTGGAAACTCCTGAGATCCAAAATGGGCTTTAGAAAATGACCCAGGACACTCAAATTAAAGGAGTGTTTTATAAGAGATTTGACAAGAAATGGATCCCTTATATGCATCCTTCTTCCTATACCAATGTCATCCTTGAAGGAAACTATATTGAGGGGCACAGAGAAGTAAAAAAGACTTACAAATGGTTAAAGTAATGATGCTATTGGGATCATATGTTCAAGACCATCTAAAAGGCTTTAGAGGCCTGTTTGATTTGTCATACCTAAGATTAGGCTAGCCCTCAGTATCAGCATTTGGTTGTGGCTCCATTAAGTCCATTTAATGCTGTTAGCATTAATGTGGTAGTACCATTACCCACCAGTTTACATGGGCACAAGTATATCCCATTGGCTGTGGATCATTTGATCAAATGGGTTAAAGCAATTTTTTGTTCCAGCTGTCATTGCAAAAGCCACAGCCCTATTTTTTATCCAATTCATTTTCACTCAGCATGATGCCCACATACTCTACTTTCCAAATAATGGACAAAACTTCGCCTCTCATGTAGTCCAAGAACTAACCTCTCTTTTTGGGTCTAATCAAAGTTTCACCATCTCCTATAATACCTCAACCAATGGGGCAATGTAACGTGCTAATGAGACTTTTGTTTATATATTGTGGAGGATGGCCACCTCTGGCTCTAAGCAATGGAACCACTATCTTCCCAGCATTTTGCTCAACTACTGGTTAAGTTACCATCAAATAATCAAAGTGTCCCCTTTCAAAGCTCTATATAGGCGTACCTTTGCTGCCTAATAGCATTCAATCCCTACTCAATTAATTGGTACCTTAAAACTATGATTTGACACTGAGGGCTTTAGCCTATACAATAATATGGCTTCAAGCCTCTGCCACTCATAAAATGATTAACCTACATTAAAGGAGACATCCCGCTCCATTATTGACTGATCCTCTTCACCAACGTTTCAGCTAGGTGACCTAGTCCTTTTCTATTACCATTGACCTGGAGGTTGACAGAACAAGCTCACCGTTTTTAGGTCTGGACCCTACCATGTCATTCATAAGGTAAATACTGAATATTCCATTGCCAACATTACTCAAGAAAAAGTGGTTAACTGAGTGTCAGGAAGTTAATATGACTGGATGATACACTAAGCATATGACGGATTGGAGGGGGAATCAGGACGAGTCTTGAGACTAACAAAGAGAAGTATATGAATAATAATCGATTAAAAATGTCAACCAATTGGCGAGAATGGGAGATTATGCTGAGATTAGGATAAATGATAGTTTTGAATCAAAAGGGAAAAACAAATAGAAGACACCAAGCTGAGGATGCATCAAGCTTGGGGAATCAAGATATAAAGAGTTACAGAGTGAATTGATGGATGTTTGTTCAAAAATTAGGTTGTTGCAGAAAGGTCTGCATATTAGTACAATAATAAAGGTTGATATAAGGGGTGATAACTCCGTGCAAGAAGTTTATTAGTTTTATTAAAAAGAATTGGCGATCTTCAAATCATCTGATTTGGTTGCCAGTGGCTAATACCCTGTGCAAACTGACTTGGCGGAATCAAGACTATATGCTAAGAATCAACAGTGGTACTCACTACAGGGGGCCATTGGTCAACTGTAGTTATTCAACGCTGTGAATACAATGACAAGCCCTCATTTGTTATGTCACCATTTTATTAGATTCCATGCGCATCATGTGGAAGAAATACAGGAGGCATCTAATAATGATCCAATATTATTCACTGTGACTGAACTGGGTAATGACGAAGTTGTGATCAATCTGCAACTGGAAAACTGCCCTGAGCTGACAGCTGACCAACTAAGACGCTATACAAATGTGACCCCTCAGAAGCTGCGGAATATTATGGAGTGGTTGTTACATGGGTATAAATTATATGAAGATGAGGTGGGGGAGTATGCCTTAAGTCTATTTTATAACCAACGCGATCAAGAAGATCAATATGCCATGTACATGTCTTATCTGAATGCAACAACAATGGGGTTGGCTCACCACCTTGGTACTCACGGAATCAAGAATAAATAGTCGCATATGTGCAATCATCTATTTGACAACTACTATGAGTATTGGCTCTCCACAATATAGAAATTAAAGATGTGGTGCGATTTGCTTAAGCACAGTAAAATAATATTTGCCTCTTGCTCAACCACCTCGATCGCTCTTTTTTGGAGGTACAAGGGGCGCTTGGGCAAGTGGACCACCGTGTTGAGAACATCTGCCACCAGTTATACATGTTGGTACCCCGGTTGCATCTTGAGTTGTCTCAGGTAATTGACGAGCTGTTAGATCAACATAGTCTATCGATGGAATGGATTCAGGAAGTCACAATGCTGGGCCACAATACTAATCATTTTATGATGGGTTTAACTGAATGGGCAGAAGCACTTGAAGACGTGGTAGCCCAGATTAAAGAAAAAATAGCACTGGTGGAACAGCAAGTGGTGTATCAAGTTGGCTTTGTATCAGCTGAAGTAAACCAACTTTGTATTGAATGGAGTAGCCAGCAAATGACTGATAACAAGCATAACCTTGGTCAACATCCCCTGAGTACCTGCAGCTAGTCCTCCAGGTTACCCAATTGGAAGCAGATAGTCAGGCTGAGCGGCGTTGAGTTTTCCCTCTTCCATTCTATGAGACATGGGAGTATACTGACAAACAAGAATGACTTAATAATATTAGTCAGGCCAATGAAAGATTGATATGGGAACAAGTCGCTCTCCTGACCCTAATGGATGAGGCTAACCAACAAGCGGATTATGCTAGCTGACAGTACAGCCATATACAAAGTACAATCAGAAGCGTCCTCTCGCGCCTACAAGCAGTGGAGCTGCAGTTGCATGAGGAGAGGGAATATTGTTGGGAGCTGTAAAATCAATATGTGACACTGCAATAGGAACTACAGGATGGGCGGTGTAGGTGTCATTTGATTAAAGCAGAGCAGATGGTCAATAAGCATTTGGTGGAGTATGCCGGAGCTTGGGGGAATGGTGCAGTCAGGAGCAATTTGGGGGATGAATGCTATAACTCCACTAACGAATACCCTTCAAGCAATGGAATGTATACCCCGCACAGCTCCACTTCCTTTGAGTTCATCACACCGGATTTGAGCTTGACCAGCCAGTGGTATAATAATTCCCATAGGATGGTTCCCTTAGTTGATCCGGAACCAATTCGCTGGATCCTTGCTGCAGAAGTCTGAAGCAAGGCGAAGCTGTGCAAATTGAGAACTTACCTCCTTTTAATCATAACTGAAATCTACACGGGTATTTCAAGCAATTTGAATTCGTCATGGAAGGAGCTTCTGATCAACATAAAGTGAAACTGTTGCTGTCTGCTCTTGATGTAGACAGCGCCAATCAAGTAACTTGCTACCTCCCAAACAGCTCAGCATCCTATGAGGATATTAAGGTGATTTTTCTTTGGCTGTTTGGGGGTGTGACCAAGATGGCCCAATGAAAAGCTGACTTTCTGACTATAAAATTTCACCAAAATGAGACCCTGTCAGATATTGCTGAATGTTTCTTGGCGGAAGCACATTTACTGCTTGGAGCCAACCTTTTATCTGCTGAGGATATGGGTATTGTGATGATGGCAGCCATCAAACCATATTGGGAACTATCTAATGCTATGTCTCACATGTTGAACAAAGAGGCAGGACTTATTCAAATAGTGAATACTTTACGCCAACTCTCTGCCACGAACAGCGCCCCTAATATAGCCTGGCAACCCTCTGTTATCCCCGCACCAAAGACTTCATAGTATGAACTACAGCAGCTATGCTACCATCCACCGGAACATAATAGTTCATCATACAGATCTGCAAATCCTTTCTGACCTAGATATGATCTGCCAGCTTGTTCCCAACCTTGGAAACATACTGTTGATTTTTGCACTGGTCCTTCAGCTGCATATTTATATATGTAAACCCTTCATGATACTTGCTTCCAATGCAGCTGGAGGGGGCATTATGCGGTAAACTGCCCTAGTAAAACATGAGTGTATGCTTTACCAACTGAGGAGACCTTGCAGGGAAAAGCTCGAGTGGAGTAGAGATGGGACGCTCTACCTCCTCTATGTCTAATGCATTTGTCACTAAAGAATCCCCAGCTCCTAATTGGGAAGGATCTGAAACTCAATTGGATGAATTACTATACCAACAGCTTCCTTGGTTATCCCTGCTTCTAGGTCCAAACGTATAAATTTACCCTCAAGCTCTGTATTTCACCAGGAAGCACCGAAGCCATATGCCTGGCAGATCTTGGAACAAACTGACACAAGTATTGAGGATCTTCTGATGGCTGCTACTTCTTTGGTAGGAGTCCGCACTGCCATTTTGGTGGGAAAAATCATCAATGAGTACCCTCAGGTTGGCAAGAGCATCTCCTCTTTCTCAAGTAACATTAAGCCCTTAGATGTACACGCAATAAACACTGATGGTTCCTCTTACTCATAATGTACTTATTGTGACATTTTTGTTAAAAATACAAAAATCCGTGCTATCATTGATACTGGAGCCCCTGTGAACATAGTCTCTACCTGATTAGTTGCTAAGCTTCTGCTCCAACTGGATGTGGACCATTGATTAGTATACAGAACCGCGGAGATGCATAGCACTGTATCTGAAGGTGCATATAGTGCGTTGCCCTTACAATTTGGGTCCATCTGGGCTTCCGCCCCAGCGGTGGTTCTGCCAAAAAACAACTATGACATGCTAATAGGTGCAGCATTTATGAGGAAATTTGGTGTTGTGATAAACATGGTGGAGGAAACACTTGATATTTTAGGACAACAGATTCCTGTTTATTTTACCTCATGTGGAATCCCAACGGACTTGTTCCATTCTAGTCAAATCAATCTAGCATATAGTGACGGAGTAATTCCCATGCACTATTGACAACTGAAGCGACGGACCAGGGTCCTCCCCAGCCAGATTTATGAATATAAAGGGATTCCACTTTGAGCGGCAAGTGATTGGAGCATACCCTCTGTACACCAATGCATAGTAGGGACTGAGCTTAAAATCAATGTCCCAAAAGGGCTTTATGGTGAAATCATGGCTCCTTACCAACACTCTCGGCTCAAGCCACATGTGGCCTCAGAGTTTCTGCTACCTGGGAATGGAGAAGTGAAAGTGCTGTTAGCAAATTTACAAAAAGAGACCACAACAACTCAGTGGCACCAAGTGGTGGCTTACTTACACTTTTCTCCTATAGAAGAAGTCCGCTGTATTCATGATTTTGGCTCTTGGGAGGATCTCAGACTGCCAATAAGCTCTCCACCCAGCGTATTGACTGTGGTTCCGCGGGAAGCTCTTACTGGATTATCAACGGAACAACAAAAACAGGATATGGCGTTCTTTGAAAAGTATCAAGATATTTTCACACATGATGATCATGATTTGGGGTGCGCTCAAGGGGTGGTACATTGGATAGATACCAGGGATCACCCTCCTATTCAATCATAACCTATTAGATGTTCTATAGCAGCGGAGGAGGTTGTTTCCGATGAGGTGGATAAACTTATATTGCAAGGAATGCTAGAGCCATCAAACAGTCCGTGGGCATCACCTGTGTTCATCGCAAAGAAAAAGGATGGCTCAAATAAAGTGGTTATTGACTATTGTAAACTCAATAACATAATGAAAAAGAATTCCTACCCTCTTCCATGGATTGACATTGCGTTAGATCAATTTGGTGGGGTGAACTATTTTTTTGTCATGGATCTGATATTGGGGTACTGGAAGATCGAATTGCCATCAGAAGAATGGGAGAAATGTGCGATCATCACCTCAAGAGGGTTGTTCCAGCTGACTTGCATGCCGTAAGGGTTGTGTAACGCCCCAGCTACATTCCAGCATGCCATGGATACGATTCTAGGTTATTTAAAGTTGTCCTGCATTTTAGTTTATCTTGACAATATCAACATGTTCTCATGGACATTTACTGAACATCTTGGCCATTTGGAATAAGTGTTTTGACGCCTTGCTGCTGCTAATATCAAATCAAGCCTTGAAAGTGCCATTTCTTTAAGGAACAATTAGAATACCTTGGGTTTGTCATGAATTCAAATGGGCTTAAACCGCAACCAGCTAAAGTGGAAGCGATAAGCAAGATGACCCACCCAGGTAGCAAGTGGGACATTCAAGTGTTTCTAGGGATGGTCAGGTATTATCGCCAGTTCATTCCTAATTTCAGTTGTATCAGGGCCCCACTTTTCAAGTTGCTGAAGAAAACGCTTCTTTCAATTGGACAGAGTGATGCCAGAATGCTTTCAACATATTGCACACTGCATTAGCAAGCGCACCCATATTGCAATATCCCAACTTTGACAAACAGTTCATAGTGCAAATGGATGCTTCTCTCTCCGCTATAGGGGCAGTATTATCCCAGAAGGATGATGATGGCGTGGAGCATCCTGTCGCCTTCTGTAGTTGAAGTTTGAGCTGTCATGAACAGAACTACACCGTTACTGAGAAAGAATGTTTAGCAGTAATCTACGCCTATAAACAGTTTCAGGTATATCTGTATGGGGTACGATTCCAAGTAGTAATGGACCATGCTTCCTTACGTTGGTTGCAGAATCTGCGTGAACTGGAAGGGCAACTCGCAAGTTGGGTATTAAAGCTCCAGGCATATGATTTTGAGATTGTATACCATCCTGGAGCTAAACACCAAAATGCAGATTGTCTCTCTAGGCTGCCAACAGTTGCAATCACAGCGGATTTAGCTGACATAATGTATAAAAAGATGGTGGTAAACAAATACCAGGATGAGCCACCGCATGTGATCAAGGTATTAGATGGACTTAGGGCGGATACCTTTCTATGTGGTGGAGAACTATATAAGCAGATTGGTGACATGAAGTTGAGTTTCCCTAAACCTTCAGTCCAACCTGCAATAATTATGGATGCTCATCAGGCTGTAGGTCATGGAGGATTGCAGAAAACACTGGAGATGTTGCGACCCCAATACTACTGGGAGAGCATGCATTACAACATATTAAAAATAGTTAGTTGTTGTCATTATTGTCAAGTGGAAAAACTATTCCACAAGAGAACCACATAACAGCTGGTTAAGCCCTAGTTCACCTGGAATACCGTTTCTATTGATGTAATAGGACCTCTGCCAAATAGTACCAATTGATCTAAGTATATTATCATCGCCATAGATCATCTGACTCGATGGGTGGAGTCCAGGGCCATCAAAAATTTGGGCGCGGTCACTACTGACAAATTCATCATGAAGTGTGTTGTACAGTGACATGGCTTCCCGCAATTCATTTAACAGATAAAGGAACCAATTTCACTTCACACATTCTGCTAAAGTTGAACAAGTTGATGGCAATCCATGGGGTTTTGACCACCCCATATCATTCAGAATCAAATGGAATGGTAGAGCAGGTTTGGAATCTTAGTGAACATCCTCCATAAATTGGTAAATGATTGACCCTTGGAATGGAGCGCCCTTCTACCCATGGCTGTATTAGCATACAATATTAGCTATCATTCGTCCACTGGTAAGAGCCCATTCCAACTGTTGTATGGTCGACATTCAGCTTTGCCTGCCTTGCTTTACTCGTGTTAGAGGATACTGGTGGAGTGGACCCCAGCTTTATTTGAAAACTCTTATGAATAGTTGATTAAGCTGCAATTTGAAGCCTAACCACCAGTTTGGCTAAGAAGATTCGCGATCAGGCAGCAAATCAGAAGCAATGAAGTGGACTTCCGCTGTACTCCATAGGGGACCATGTTTTATTCCACGACCAGCATGGTTTTGGGAGGAAAAACAAGCTTTCTAGCATCTGGGTTGGTCCGTTTGAGATAACTGAAAAGACTGGCATGGATTTTTACACCATCAAGGAACCTGTGGGGGGTTGGATTATCAACCAAGTTCATGCAAAGTTTCTTTGAGCCTACAAACAGTGAGAGCATATTGTCCAGTCAAAGGGGGGTAATGTTGGGAAGTTAATATGACTGGATGACAGGCTAACAATATGACAGATTGGAGGGGAAATCGGGATGAGTCTCAAGACTAACAAAGAGAAGTATACAAATAATAATCAATTGAAATGTTGACCTGTTGGCGAGAACAGGAGATTACACTGAGATTAGGACAAATGAGAGTTTCAAATCAAAAGGGAAAAATGAATAGAAGACACCAAGCTGAGGATGCATCAAGCTTGGGGAATCAAGATATAAAGAGTTACAGAGTGAATTGATGGATGTTTGTTCAAAAATTAGGTTGTTGCAGAAAGGTCTGCATATTAGTACAATAATAAAGGTCAAAATAAGGAGTGATAGCTCCATGCGAGAAGTTTATTAGTTTTATTAAAAGAATTGGTGATCTTCATATTGTCTGATTTGGTTGCTAGTGGCTAATACCCTGTGTAAACCAACTTGGCAGATTCAAGACTATACGCTGAGATTTAACACTGAGTCATGGCCAATCCTATGGCTTTATAAACCCTCTGACATAATCTTGAGGGTGCGTTGTCAGGATTTGAGATAATAAGCAACTTGAGGTCCCTACTCTTGAATTAATCCCAATGAGTCAATATTTAATCGCTTTCAATTGAAACCTGTCCCTGAAGAAACCAAAGGAAAATTTTATCAAGAAGCATAATGCACATGAAAACTGATGGAGAGCCTTCTATAATTGCACCTCCACCTCCCAAATCTTAAAAAGTCATAACTCCCATCAATGCATTCATGAGAACTTTGTCACAAAAGAATAATAAGGTGTCAATTAAGCAGTTGATCCAGAGGATGTAGAAGATCCTGATCATATGGAGACATGGAGGTTCTTTTGGCGTCATGTCTTCACTCTCCCTATAAATTTAGAAACCTTTTAACTCAAAAAGTTAGCTCTTTACCCCATCCTTTTATCTTCATTGACCTCTCCACTAGTTTTACAGCTTTAAACCCATTTTGCACATCAGCTAAAAGTCAAGAAAGTTGATAAGCTGACATTAGGACTTAGAGTATAATATTAATCTCTTCAAAGAATGTAATCCTTAATTTTCAACTTAAGTCAAGTTCAGAGGTTTCCTCTTCTGATTCTAGAAAATCTTTTTATTTTTCTCTGCAAGTTATATTATGGAACTCCTGATGTTTTTAAATTGTAAGTTTGCTAGTTTTAATAAAAAGTGGCTTTTGTGGCTCCTGCAGCTGTCCAGACTAACCTGTTCTGTGCCACCAATTACTGGTATGTAATTACTTGTTTACCAAATTTGTAATCTCTCTCATAATATGGAGTTGACAAAATGGGAAAACTCTATAGATATAGTACTTGTAATTCAGCTATCATTGGGAGAACTAAAAGCACTATTGCTTCCCTGAGGCATTGTTTGTGACATCAGACACATTCTCATTTGGCTTGCATTTAAACTGAGGCGTCCTATGACATCATTGCTACCAGATGGTAAATTATTTAATGATCTGAGGTATATATTCCTCTGTTGTTAAAAAGAATTTAGATTGATTGAAGCCTATTAAAGTGATTTTGAAGCCTTGTATTTTTTGATTGGATGCCATGTTAAGAGAGACTATATTTTTGTCCAAGGTGACTATAGAATTAGTACCATTATTAGTATTAAATTTGTGGTTTTTGGAAGGTTGTCATTTTTGCCCTAGCCTAGGTGAATCCTCAACATTATATTATCAACTAATTATTCAAATCAATTCCAGCTTATATTTATTTTAATTTTTTATTGATTGATATTGTACGTGGCCTAAATCCAAAAAAGTACAATTAGTATTATAAAACTAAAACAATAAGCAATTCTCATTAATAATGATAAATTCATGACCAGCTGAACCTATGAAAAAATGCCTCTTTAACAATCCTTTGACCAATAGTATTAATCTAATGCTCCATTCCACTTTTTCATCATCATAGCAACATACAATGGCGAGACCTTGTTCAAGAACTGCCTTTACCAGTTGCTGCACAACACTATTTAATATGTGCTCTTGTCTAATAGCTTATAATATCATATCTTGATTCAATATTTTACTCTGCTTACAGCTTTTAACTCAAAATACTTTTTTTTTTATTTTAAATTTTTTCTTAGACCAATTAAATTACCATTCACTGATTAAAGAACTTTTTCTCATCTTATATTAATATAAAGTTAAAAAGGTTTTTGGGATGACTGAACTTTGATTAGGTTAAGTCCCATTATATTCAGTCAAAATCAACCATTGCCTTAGCATTAAATCAGTTTTTAAGAGAAGCCAAAGAGACAATTGCCTTAGTGACAATTATCCCACTAAGATTTTTTGCTGAAGCTGCCAAGACTAATAATCTTATAGCCTTTAATGAGCCAGATAATTACCTTAGACTCTAAAAAACCCAATATTGATGCTCCCTGCCAGGTGTTAAGTGGCTGCATGGCAAAGATATGCTTTTGAGAAGCTAAATAATTTCAGCAATGAAGAATATGAGTGTGCATATAAGGGTAAATCAATGACTAAAGATTATTTTCTCTTATTAATATAAAATAATACCAGACGTACCATAAGCTGATGGATGAAGTTACCTAACATATCCAGCTCTTGAACAGCATAAAATTTTTTGAAAATCAAGACAAGATCTGTTGAATGGACAGATTCTTACCAGTGTGAAAAGGAAATAACTAGATATAAAAGACATCAAGCTATAACAACTGCTCAAATTTAAAAGTGCAACAATACCAGTCGCCCTATCACACCATCTCTTATGCTACAAAACACTGTAAGAAGCAGCTATAAAAATTCCATAGTGAGCAAATTAAACCTACTTTATAATACTGTGGCAACAAAGCAAAACAAAAAAAGCTCTGCCAAATTTCCTTATTGTACTGACAATGGAACTAAACTGGTTAAACCAAACACCTCTGCACACATTTTTTACTTTGTAACACAGCTCCTTGATCTTCCACAGACAAAAACAAACCAGCAAAACTGAGTGTATCTAAGCCTGTTTTGTTTTCATATATCAAAGCTCTTCACAGATATGACAAAAAAATTGAGTAGCTGATCCAGAAGCCTCCACACCCCTTTTGCTTCCCTGTGCCAATGCACCTTGCTGTTTCTATGATAAAATTGGAATAGCCAAATTAGATGCCTTTAACCCCTTCATTACCATGCTCTAAGGCTTATTGCTGACTCAACACTAAAATCAAGTTAGCCAGAACATATCCCTATGTGTCAATTTTGCTTCCCTGCGCTAAGAAATATGATACTTTGATGGCAAAATTAGGCCAAGTGAAATAAATAACTCAGCGCATAATACACTTTTTCCTACCAAGGCCACTAATATAATGAAGGTGGCTTGAATAAACAGATCAAATGTTTTGTTGTCCAAAGTGTTTTCCTCAGCCAATGGCATTAATAATTCTTATAATTTTCTCAGTATATCCAAGCTGAGGCCCTCAATATCATATTGCTTTTATTGCCAACTTATTTTATTTCTAAAAATTAAACATTACTTAATTTTTACTAACTTTTTAGGTTTAATGATATTGAAAGTGATATTTTCTAACCTGCCTCAACTAAAGGAGGGTGCTTAAGAAGTTACCACCTGACTTCTTAATTTACTTTAAATGAATCTTTTCTCAAAATCTCTTGCTTTTGACAACATGCCAGTCAAAAGAATTAACTGAACTACTCTTCCTTCCCTATCTTGATGATTTATCAAATCTGCTAAATCAACACCTTTAAATGTAAGCTTATAATTACCTGTCAACGCTGTGAACTTCCATACAATTATTAAGCTGAATGTGAACCTTCTGACCCATTTCTGGTGACCCAAAGTAGAATTGAGAATATCCACAAAGAAATGTTGAAGAAACAGCACCAAATTTCTAAGCAATAAAGAATACCCGCATTGAACTTAAGAGCACACTGCACATATCCTCATAGTTATGGTGGATCCTGTTGTAAACCCTGAGCAGAAGTTGAAATAACTGCCATGCCAATGACTGATTTAGTTGAAATTACTGAAGTTCTTATTTCCATATCAATATATTTTTAATGTTAGAATAAAGTACCAACTTTAAGTCAGCCCAAATCCAAAGTTAAACCTGATTTTGACAGCCTTGTCAAGGCTTAGCGACTTCCATCTGAGTCAATGACCTTAATAATGCACTCTTCCCTTTAGCTCTGAACAATGGCCCTAATACTTAAATCTAGGTTTCTTCTCCTGAAAAAAGTAAAATAAAACCTGAGGAAACAATTTACCATACAACCAACAGCTGTCATATTGTGAGACTGAGCCAAAACTGATGATTGATAGGCCAACATCTAACCCAACTGCCTTGTTAATCACACTCATCCCTTCTCTGGTAGTTTTGGGACCCTATTAAGGATAGCCAACCCTATAAAGTTTATTGACACTCCCAGTTGATTTTTTGGGAGCTTTGATAGGCTTTCCTTAAATTACATGAAGCTTCACCTTTAGGTTTTCCAAATTATTTTGATATAAATATAAAGCTTAATCTATATCTATTATTAATTTTTATTGATTATGCTTTATTGGGCCAAAACCAAAATAATTATTAATTTATATCCTAAAACACTAGTTAATATACATTAATAATGCCAAATTTATGACCAACTATATTTGGGATAAATTGCCTCTTAAACGCTCTACCAACTGATAGTACTAATACAATGTCAAGAGAGTATCTATAACTCTCCAAATCCCAGAGTGGTGGTTCTTGGTGCACAGAACCAACGCAAGGGAACTATTAGACATTGTTATAATAAAAATGGCCCAGCAGAGAGTGCTTGAGCTGAAGAGATTTTAAGGCAAGAGTGTTAAGCATAGTAAATGTAATAATGAGTCAAGCATTCATCATAACTTGGCTGTGCACCAGAGGACAGTTAGTAACCAAGTTTGGTACAGAGATAGAATGCATTGGTGACCGTGTTGGAGGGAACCTTGTAGAAACAGTGGTGTACCAGATGCTTTGATAATAGTAAACAAATAAACTGGCTAACACGTCATAAGGCCTCCTCAAAGGAGGTCCGCACACAGGTGTGCCCAAGCCAACATATATAAAAAATGTAAAACAATGATAAGGTTTATTGGGAAGATGACCAACAAGAAACTTTGGTCTTGAGCAAAGATACTTAAGCCAGCATGGGGAAATTTTGGATTGGCGGAAGTGGTCCCAAGCCTTGGTGCACCAATAGGCGCAAGCTTCCATCTGAAAGAGTCACATACCTCAAAATCAATTTTACTCTAGTAATTGACTTAAGTTAAATCTGAACCAAGCTTGCAATTTTGTAAATGGAATGGGTTTCAAACCCCCATTCCCCGATTAACTGAATTGTTTCATTTCCAATTAAACTCTAACTCATTCATTTTAACCCTAGAGCTGAAACAGGGGCTGAGCTTTAGACACATCACTTGTATCAACCTGAGCGTACCTCGCTTGTATCCAGCGTTTATCCAAGGCGTGCTTTGGATCAGGAAGGGCCTGAAGTTTCATATTTTGGATCTCCTGCCACCCAGTCTTATCCCTGCTACTGGTCCCCTCTATAAGGTCATACAAACATGACATTACCCTATCCTCTTTTATGGGATCCACCCCCTCAAGGGGCATTCACAAAGGAAAAGTTTTTGGGGATGGGGCAACTACATAGCAGCAATGGCTTGGTTAAACTTTGACTCTGCATCCTTAGGGAAATGCTCATGGAATGCTTAATTGACTCTTGGACATGGGCGCAATTGCGTGCTGGGGCCCAATTGTTCTTTGCTGTATCAAATCCCTTCCAGGATACAAGATACTTGAGTCTTCTTCTTACCTAATGAGAGGCTACAATCTCCTCCACTTCCCATTCTGGCGCCCCATCCATGAGATAAGCTTCAGGAGTCTTTGGAGGGGCCCTCAAAAAATTTGAGCTTGATTTTATGGAATACTGAAAAGATTCAAAACAAGGGGGAAGATCCAACTGGTACGAGGCATGGCCCACCTTTTTGACAATGCAGTATGGCCCAATCCTCTTTGGTTCCAGTTTTTTTGCATTGTTGCTTTGTATGGATGTTTTTAGCATCCAGAATCACGAGATTTTCTTCCTTGTATGCAGGTCCAACCCATCTTTAACATCAGCATGCTCCTTATAAACCTTCATGGCCGCATCTAAATTCATGCTCACCCCTTGGTGTAATTTCTTGATCACTTTTACAAAGTCCACCACCGCTTCAACCTTGGTTCCATAACTGGGATCCATGTTAAAGGCGTGATTAAAGCTATAGTTGGCGAAAAAGAGGTACAACTGATTTATGCATGTTGTGCGTTGTTATAACTGAATTGGGTCATAAAGAGATGGGAAACACAAGCTGAGTGGTATGCAGCAGTGTAACACCGCAAGAACTGTTCAAGGCACTGGGTCACTCATTCTGTCTTCCCATCTGATCGGGTGTGATAGGAAGTTGAATGGCAGGGACAGATTTACAGAGTCTTACGAAACTCTTCCCAAAAGACAGAGGTAAACTGGGGCCATGATCTCTAATAATTTTTTGAGGGATCCTGTGAAGAGTGAACATATTATTAAAAAACAGCCTAGCCATTTCCGCTGCGGTGACTGTGGTTTTTCAATAGATAATTTGGGCGAACATTGTAAAATGGTCCACCACTACCATGATAGCATCAAAGCCATCAGATATAGGCAATTCAACAATAAAATAAACCGATAGAGAAGTCCAAGGCCCATCAACTTTTTGAACTGGTACCTACAACCCTGCTAAAGGCTGATGATTCAGTTTCATTTGGTTGCAGACTAGGCACTCTTTACAATATCTGCCTACCTGAGTGGCTAATTCCTTCCAACTGTAAGTGCAACTGATAAGCTCATGGTCTTTTCCTTTCCAGTATGACCAACGGTGATTCCGTCATGTTAGTTCCAGATGATTTCCAGGTGAAGTGGTCCAGCAGGAACCCATAGGTGTCCCTGAACTCACACCATCTCATCCTTTACGTGATAACCTCTGGTAATATCCTCATGAATTAATGCGCTCTTTTCAAGGACCATCATATATTCAGCCAACAAAGGTTGGGAAAGGACAACCTTTCTGAATGTACAATATTCCTCTGCATTTTCTAGAGAAGCGAGTGCTGGCCCATTGGCCAAGAGAGAGGAAAGTTGAGACACAATCTTACCCAGTGGAATCATTAAATGGGTATTATGCACCTCCACCTTCTTAGGATTGGGAGCTAGTGCAGGGTTGTGGCTCAAAGCATCTTCCAACCCATTATCCTTGCACTTTGTAAAATCATTAGAATATTCAAATTGGGAAAGGGTCTCATGCCAGCGGGTTTGCCATGAGGTTAAGACATGAGGTGCACAGTAGTACAGTAAGGCACAGTGATCTGTATGTATGCGGAAGGGTTAGGATGAGCCTTGCAAGTGATTAAGCCAAAAGTTCAGCACCTCAACCACTGATAATAACTATTTATCATATACGGCATAAATTAACTCTGGTAGAGACATCTTCCTAGAAAAATATTCCACTAGATGCTCTATTCCATCTTCTCCTACTTTTAATAGGGCTGCCACTATGGCGAAGTTGGAGGCATCTGAAGCAACGATAAACTCTTTATTGGGGTCGACATGACAAAGGATGAAAGTGGACAACAACGTACACTTTACTGCTTGGAAGGCATCCTCCAAAATGAGGGACTACTGAAGTACTTTTGCCCCGCTTGCCTTGTACAAAGGCGCCACAACTTTAGAAAGGTTTGGTGTGAACTTCTTAAGGAACGTACACGTCCCCAAAAAGCTTCTCAATTCCTTAACTGAAGTTGGAGTGGGCCACTCAAAAATTGCCTTTTCCTTGTCTGGAGTTATCATGTGCCCTTGCTCAAACACGACGTTGCCCAGAAAGGTGACCTGGGACTTAAAGAACTCACACTTACTGATTTTCAGCGTAAGGTTGGCAGCGCTCAAATGCTCCACCACCTGCTAAAGGTGTACTGCATGGGACTCATTGTCAGGGGAAATCACCAAAGTATCATCCATATAAGCTACCGCGCATACCCCCACAGGTCCCCCAAAGCCGCATTAATATGAAGTTGAAAAATAGCAGGATATTTTTAAGCCTAAAGTGCATAACCCGAAATTGGAAGATTTCTTTTCTGGTAAAGAATGCGGTCAATCACTACTGGCCCTTCTTGACACAGATCTGATTGAATGCGTTTAAACAATCCATCTTGGAGAAGACTCACTCCTTCTCCACATAGCGTTAAATCTGTGAGTCCAGTGGGATGGGATGCAAGCCTGGTACTGTGACGTTGCTGAGATTCCCATAGTCTATGTATGTGCGTAAGGTACCATCAGCCTTCTTAACAAAAAGAAATGGGGAACACAGAGGGAAGGTTTACTGAAAAATAGCACCTTTAGCTAACTGCTCCTTAACCCACACATTTAAGGTCGCTTACTCCTGTACAGTCAATGGGCAAATTGTTGAAGATATACGACCAGATCCACAGTGAGCTTGAACTCACAATCAAACTTTGAATGATCAGGTAGTGTGTCAAATGAAGCCTCATCAAATGAAGATTCCAACCCCTCCAAACAGGAAGGTAGGGGAACCTCCACTGAGGGCCTCGTCAATGGGGAAAGACTAAGAGGGTGAACATTTGGCCAGTGAGACAAATTTCCCTGAAAGTTGGCTTCAGTAAAAATTTTTTCTACTTGTTACCATTCTTCAAAGTTAGGGATAGGGTATTTTCTTTCAACTTAGTCCTGACGTCAAAATTTTGCCACCACTCTACACCCAAAATGACGGGGTACAAGAGGTTTTTGATAGCTTGGAAGTGGTTGAACAAATTATATGTGACCACTTGAGAGTTCACTAACCCCATGATCTTCAGCGTGGGAATACATTGGGAAGCCCCTCCTCTAACCATACCACCTAAAAAAGTAACTCATCTCAAGGTAGTCGGCAAGGTTTTGGTCCATAAAATTCTCAGAGGCTATAGTATCCACCAAAATAGTAGTGCTGATTTTCCCTAAAGGGGATAAAAGGGTAGCAGTTAGTAAAAACCCCAAATGATCTTTATTTAAAGCAGAAAACGCCAATACTTCACCACCAAATGCTTCTTCATGGTCTAACATTCCCACAGAGTATGTATTTGCATAAAAGAAAGGTGAGGAATATTTAGCCACTATTATTACTGAGGCCACATATCCCACCATATCTTCAGCAACTGCATAAGCGTTCTTATATTGTAACTATAACATCTTCTCTTTTTCCTGGGTGCCGCGGATCATGGTTGTAGTCAAGCATGGGTTTTCTGGGTTGATCTGATACACTGAAATGGACTCCATATCTGATCCATATGGAAAGAGACATGGTTTGGTAGTGTATATGAAAACGTCATTATAAAATGCGTTTTGGGCCAAGAACGACCCTATGCCATTTTGACGATGGGTTGCATGACGTTATCCAAGGCGAACACCACTAGGCCCTTTGTTGTTGATCCCGCCTGCACCATCCAAAAGTGATGTTAAGAAAAAAAACGATTTTTTGGTGTCCACTTTATTAGATTTGGCGGAAAGTCTGGGAATCACAACTCGCAGATCCTAAAACATCCATATCCATCAGGTACAGGCAAGAAGGGGGATTAATTTCCAGTTGGAGATTTTGAAAATAACGCCAGAATGCTCCAACTCTTGAAAAAAATGCAAAAACAGGAGTGAGCCCCAACGTGGCCATGGCCACCAGCTGGCGCACACCATGTGCAATTTGCAAAAGCCCCACACGGAAAAAGTTCATGCATGTAGAGTTAAGAGGTTGGTCGTCTAATGTCAAGAGAGTATATATAACTCTCCAAATCCCAGCGTGGTGGTTCTTGATGCACAGGACCAACGTAAGGGAACTAGTAGACATCATTATATTAAAAATGGCTCAGAAGAGGGTGCTTGAGCTGAAGAGACTTAAGGCAAGAGTGTTAAGCATAGTAAATGCAATAATGAGTCAAGCATTCATCAAAACTTGGCTGTGCACCAGAGGACAGTTAGTAACCAAGTTTGGTACAGAGATAGAATGCACTGGTGACCGTGTTGGAGGGAACCTTGTATAAACAGCGGTGTACCAGTTTTTTTGATAATAGTAAACAAATAAACTGGCTAACACGTCATAAGGCCTCCTCAAAGAGGTCCTCACACAGGTGTGCTCAAGCCAACATATATAAAAAACGTAAAACAATGATAAGGTTTATTGGGAAGATGACCAACAAGAAACTTTGGGCTTGAGCAAAGATACTTAAGCCAGCTTGGGGAAATATTGGATTGGCGGAAGTGGTACCAAGCCTTGGTGCACCAATAGGTGCAAGCTTCCATGTGAAAGAGTCACATACCTCAAAATCAATTTTACTCTAGTAATTGACTGAAGTTGAATCTGAACCAAGCTTGCAATTTTGTAAATGGAATGGGTTTCAAACCCCTGTTCCCCAATTAACCAAAATGGTCCCATACTCGTTTAACTCAAAACTCATTTGTTTTAACCCTAGAGATGAAACAGGGGGCTGAGCTTTAGGCACATCACTTGTATCAACCTGGGCGTACCTCGCTTGTACCCAGCGTAAATACAAGGTGTGCTTGAGATCAGGAAGGGCCTAAAGTTTCACCTTTTGAACCTCCTTCTGTACAGACTTGTCCCTGCTATTGACCCTCTATAAGGTCATGTAAACATGACACAATGCTCCCATTAGTTTTAATATTATTATACAAACATACACAGGCAAGACCTTGTTCAAAAATCGCCTCTCCCAGTTGCTAAACAACACAAATCATGCGCTCTTGTCTACTGGCTTCCCTAATAAAATACCAGATTTCACTATCCTAGTCTACTTCCAGCTTTTAACTTAGAATATTTCACTTTTCACTTTAATTGATTTAAACCTGCCATTATTATTGAAATTTCATGAGAAATTATGATAAGCAGGTGCTACAAAGGCTACAAAATTATTAGTTCCATGGCTCTAGCGAATATCAATACAATTGCAGCAAAGTTACTAGTTCTGTTGCTATAGTTGATTCCAATCAGAAATACAGAATCCTGTATGAAAAGAGACCAAAATTAGGCTACATGAGACAAAAATCGTGGTACTTTATCTTGTTAGAAATGAGGGATATTTAAAGGAGTAAATTTAGTAGTTATTTGTGAGGATTTTTGGGATGCACCTGAGGTAAGATCTTTCCTATTAGATGATTGATATTGCTGATCATTAATAACATACTTAGGATGGCCAGATCTGATGAGATTCTTATTTGATGAGACTGACCTTATTATATGATTTTCTGTCTCATCAGATAGTTTAGCATCATCCTTCAGAGAAGGTTGATAACTACTAAGGGTTGATTGTCAGTCTATCCTAGAATTGGATATCTCTGATGTAGATTTTGCAATCTCATTAGACCAAGATATCAAATCTCAATCTTGAGTAACTTTGGTCATCGTAGTTGGATCCCCAACAATTATTTAAATCACCATTAATTTTTTTAAATCTATTACTTTTTACAATTTCTTTTTATTGATATATTGAAGTTTATTGAAGTCTTAATCTTGACTTAGGTTTAGTCCCATTATTAGTCAAAATAGATCATTGTTCTAGCTTTGAAATCAATTTTCTTAGAGGAGCTAAAGAGCTAATTACCTTAGTGACCATATATTTAACTAAGAAGGTTAACGATGTGACAAATAATAATATTTGATCTCCAAAGGACAGAAAAACTATAATGTTATCAGAAACCCCAACAAAGGGCCTTTCCACGGGGTGAGGAATTAACCCTTTAGTTGAGCTTTTCTAAACACTTAGCACTGCCATTTCTGTAGACAAATTCTTAGGTCCATTTATACACAACTGTTGTGTTTTATGATAGTAATGATCTGCATAATTTACAACTGACTCTTTATTCCACATTCTTGTTAAAAAAGTCCTGTATCATATTTTTGACATCTTGGCACTGCCAAATTTAAAAAAGAGTATCTCCTTAGCTTTGTTTCATATGATTTCTTGTTGTAAACTTTAACTAAAGATTTAAAATGCTCACAACTCATACAACCTTAAACATTGTTAGGTATCTTCCAGTAACTCACGCCAACCATATTATCTCATACATATATACTGACATAATTTTTACTCTTCAAGAGTGAACATTGTTGTGATATAAGGCTTGATTTGGGTACTCATCATCAAGGCATTGTTCATATTGTGTGAGTGCCATCAGCTGAGTTTTCCAAGATTGATGTCACTATATGGGCTCTCTCTAATAAACTTATTTTCAGGAGAAGCCAAGATCGCAATTGGAAGTTCAATTCTTATATAGATATATTAAGATTATCCAATATAAAAATCATGTTTATCCAAAAGCTTACCATACTTATTCAGGTTTTTATATAAACTTCTTTTTTATTTTTAAGTGACAAATTTGTACAAAATCCTATAGGATGGACTACTCTCTAACATTTTAAGAACCATCAAACACTGGAGTGGTGGTGACACAAGCCTTCCAGGAATTATCCTTGACCCACTCAGTCTGTGTTGCAGCTCCACCATATCTGCTTCCAGAATTAGACGTCTCCTATAAATGACGCCCCTTTGCATTGCCAGTAGTTCATAGGAGTCTTTACCATGTTCCACTTAGATATTCGTTATATTACTATTTTTACTGCAATTTGCAATATCTGCATTCCTTTTATCTTATAGTTTCACCCCTGTAGTGAGCATCATAGCTAGTTCTACAGTTTTTGATTGCATTACTTGAGCAATTTGTGCAAATAAGAAGCTGTAAACTTTTCATACTTACTTTTCAGGTTTTGTGACTATTTTTTCTTAAATGAGAGTGCTAATGTATGAAGACTAGACAGTCATCTTATTTATAAGTAAATATAACCCCACTCAGGTATCCTCTTACATTCAAGAGATATTTACATCACTTCAGGTTACTTGATAAGTAAGACATAGGTAACTGATCCCTTTTTTCAATGAATCACAAATTAATAAATAATAAAGTCTATGATTTTTTCCAAAAAAAATCAAGGGGATTTAATAGGGATGGTTGGTGTAACAGATGGGGCTCCCAAGGCCCAGCCCGCCACCAGCCCTAAACCACCACCCCCATATGTGGCTGTACCAACTCCGTATGGTCCTGTCCAAGTGGATGGCCTTGCTGGGCATCCGGACTGAGGTGTGGTGCACCGGCCTCTGTTGCCATGGGCCCCCAGGCCAAGTGCATCCCTACAGCCTCTGTCACTTTGGGGTTACCTAGCCGAGGTGCAGTTAACTGGCCTCTGTCACCTTGGGCCACTCTGGCTCAATCCCCTCTCACCAGGGCAAGGCCACTCTCAAGAGGATCCCAGCGCGTCCACCCCCTTCCCTCTCCTCCTCATTGCACTGCCATCCACACCCCCAATCCTCACTTAAACATATAAAATTAAATAAATGGATCCAGCAAATAGCAGCCTTTATTGGGAATGGACCAAAGTCAGAATAGAATTCTAAAGTGAGGTCTGATGGGCTGACCTCGCTTTGATATACTTTTCCTAAAAAGGCTAAATGAATTGTAGGTAATGAGGGGCGCACAAGCCTCCAGAATTGATGGCATCCAGGTAACTCGACGGAGAATCAGAGGGAACCTCAGCATGAACAACCAATCAAATAATTAATTTATTTAATTTTTATTCCATTATCAACCCAAATAGGAAACTTATACTTGGAATAATGGAATTGCAACTATCAATGCACACGAATCTCATAATTCCCAACCTTATGAGATTCATGTACAATTATTAATCATTACACCACCCCCTTGTAATATGGAAATCCTGGCAGACTCAGACCTGAACCGGCAAGGCAGGCGTACAGCAACTAATGACTTTTTTGACAGGGGACCTTTTTGCGAGCAGCTTGAGGAAATTGACCAGAAATCCAAAGCCCCCAGATCAAATTAATGGGCTTTCTGGAGGTCTCCTGGCAGGCACAAGAGGCCATCAACCGCCAGCAGTCTGGCCCACCCCCAAGCTACCCATCCCCTTCATTGGAAGGCCCTACAAACCAATGAAAGGGACCAATGACCAACGGCAATGCTTGGGACATTGACTGGGGCCACCTTGTGGGCTGGATGGTACCACAGCCTGCCAAAGTAAATTTGACTTTGGTGTAATGTAATGGATGGGGCTCCCAAGGCCCAGCCTGCCACTGGCCCTAAACCACCACCCCCATATGTAGCTGTACCAACTCCGTATGGTCCTGTCCAAATGGATGGCCTTGCCAGGCATCTGGGCTGAGGTGCGGTGCACCAGCCTCTGTCACCATGGGCCCCTGGGCTGAGGTGCATCCCTACAGCCTCTGTTGCCTCAGGGTTACCCAGCCGAGGTGTAGTCAACCAGCCTCTGTTGCCTCAGGCCACTCTGGCTCCTTCCCCTCTCACCAGGGCAAGGCCACTCTCAAGAGGATCCTGGCACATCCTCCCCTTCCCTCTCCTCCTCATTGTACCGCAATCTGCACCCCCAATCCTTGCTTAAATAAATAAAATTAAATAAATGGATCCAGAAAATAGTGGCCTTTATTGGGAATGGACTTGAAGTCAGAATAGAATTCCAAAGTGAGGTCCAATGGGCTGACCTCGCTTTGATATACTTTTCCTAAAAAGGCTAAATGAATTATAGGTAATGAGGGGCGCACAAGCCTCCAGAATTGATGGCATCCAGGTAACTCAACGGAGAATTGGAGGGAACCTCAGCACAAACAACCAATCAAAGTATTATTTTTTTAATTTTTATTCTATATTTGACCTGAATAGGAAATTCCTACTCAGAATAACAGATTTGCAACTATTGATGCACACAAATCTCATAATTCCCAACCTTATGAGATTCATGTAGCTAAGCATCACTTTTCAAAAATCAATTCAGCCTGAAATTTAGCTCCACTAAAGAGATTTACAAAAACTATTAGCAAATATGGCGGGAAACCCTGCAAAAGAACCCGCAGGCTATGTCAAACGAGCCAGCACCACCCCAAATGAAGCAACCCTCGGTTACCCACCTTGGGGTCAACCAGAATCACCCGCTCTTAAGCAGCAGCCATGAAAGCAGGCACCACCCCCAACCTGGAGCTACTTCAACTAGCGCCAGTTCACCTGATCGCACTTCTGCAACCTGCACGCCTAACAGCTCTGTGTGCGCTGCCTCCCATCAACCCGCTGGGCCCCCTCCAACCAAGGAGGCCATCACCCATGCTGTTTTAATGGCGTCTGCTTAGTTGAATGCAACTCAGCCCATTCAGGCATTCACCTCCCCCATTGTGTCAGCTAATTCAGCCCCATCTATTATTGCTGACGCCGTGTTTCTGGCTCCCTCCATGAGGGGCGATACCCAGCTACCTGGCCCCCAAACCCTCAGATGTAAGGTTGGATTAGCCGCACATTCTGGTTCACTAAGCACCAAATTGGGACAATCTACTCTTCCCAATGAGGATTCAAATGGTTCGGATTTTGGAACTTCACACCATTTCTGATCTCACCCATCCCATTTAAACCCCGTAGTTGGCACTTCTCAAGTCGGCACTTTATCTCCATATGCTGAAAACGACCAATTCACCAATCAGCAAGTGAGTTTTGCCCACAAAATCACAGCAAATACTCGGGCTGAATTTACCCAAATATATTGGGATGGTGATGAAACATCGCCCTCCTCCCAATTGGCTGGAGTTAATTCCAATCTGGATGGGCCTACCCAATTTAGCAAGGCCCAACAATCACCTGGCCCCCAAACCCTCGGATGTAAGGTTGGATTAGCTGCACATTCTAATTCACTAAGCACCAAATTGGGACAATCTACTCTTCCCAATGGGGATTTAAATGGTTCAGATTTTGGAACCTCACACCAGTTCCAATCTCACCCATCCCATTTAAACCCCATAATTGGCACTTCTCAAGTCGACACTTTATCTCCACATGCTGAAAACGACCAATTCACCAATCAGCCAGTGAGTTTTGTCCACGAAATTACAGCAAATACTCGGGCTGAATTTATCCAAATAGATTGGGATGGTGATGAAACATCGCCCTCCTCCCAATTGGCTGGAGTTAATTCCAATCTGGATGGGCCTCCCCAATTTAGCGAGGCCCAACAATCCGCCCCTCAATTTAATATGACGCCAGCAACTGCTGTAACATTCCAGCAACAAGGGAACTCCGCAAACTTGTTCAAACCACCAGCTCACACTCAACCTGCGATTGAAGCCCAAAGCAAACACAAACGTACCAAAGGAGCCACTGGGGCATGGCAAAAACCTCTGGCACCAATGCTACCCAAAGCTGATCCCCGTGAAGTGGCGTTTATTGCTGATGTTAAGAAGAAATGGGCTGAAACTAGAGCGCAAAAAGCTCTACCTCGCTCAACCCTCTCCCACGCAATTCGCCTTTATTATGGGCATAACCCTGTTGAATTCTATACAGAGGATTACTTCTCATACTTTGCAGCGATTGTGGAGACATTCCCAATTAACACCACCATCCATGAATCAGTGGAGGGCCACTACATCGATGTGGGCTTCACTGAAGCTGCCCTTGCTGACCATGCTGCCACCCTCCAGGTCATTATTCCATGTGGATCTCTTTGCATCTCCTGCACACGCTCTCACCTGGAGAAAATTTCATGGGTTACGTTTTCCAACCTACCAACGACTGTTGATCCTGAGTCTCTTAAACTGGCGCTCCACCGTGGTTTAATGGAGTTTGGGTCTGTTTTTCAGTGGACTTTAGCGTCCCCTCTTACTATGCTCCCACTCAAAGAGCTCGCACTGCTAGGGCGTCGTTCATCCCCTCCCCCACTGTATCCCGCAACATTGAGGTTATTCCTCGTGTGGCGGTAGTTGGGGTATGCCCTGAGATCTTTTTATCGACCCTGATCAGGCGCGCCCCCGGTGTTCATGGTGTAACGCCCTTGGACACTTGTATAGTGGCTGCACAGCTCGAAAACAAGCCCTCTTAGCCACCACCCGGGGGCCTAAACCAGGCCAAAAACGATCCCACGTGGCCGCAGCATCAATTCCACAACCCACACAATGGGTTCCCGTTCAAGACCTGTCCCCTGAGGCCTTACGCCTAGCAGTTGAAACAGCTAACCCCACTATTGGTATGGGATACCTTCGCGCTCATGCCCCCTTCCAGTGGGCACCCCCTCCAATCTCCCAGAGTCAACTCCCTCTCTCACCAAGCGCAAGGCATCTCCCACAGGGTGCCCCTCGTCAGCCACCCCCACTCAGGGCTCCGCGGCACCCCCACCAACCTCCACCAGCAATTTATCGCATCAACCCTCAGCTCCCAATGGAGCTATGCCCACCAGCATGGACTGGCAACCCGCGGCCTGCGGTAGAAGTGCCACCTCAAAGAGTCCTACCCCAACCCCACAGTCCATTTCATGCGGATCCTTTGCAGTGTGGGAGGAAGTGAATATGGACTCATACTCATCAAATGGGGACACCGCGGAGGTCACCATTGAGCACCCTCAGGTCCTTCCCCTGCAACGGAGCAGGGGCAGCATCCTAGGCTGGCTTACTGGGTCCTCCGCCCCCCCCCACCCTCTCCTTCCCCTCAGAACCCTTGACGCTCCTCACGGATTGCAGCTAATAGTCAAGCTAAAGGACTCAAAACTAGCCGCCTCACAGCAGCAGGTTTAAGCGCTGGCAACCCCCAGGGCATGGAGGGGAACAGCTATGAGTCCCCATGGCAGCACCCTGGCCCTGCAATCCATCAACGCAAATGGGTTGTGGGACTACAAGCAGAGAGCCCGCCTCCTCCGAAACTTCAGGTCAGCACAAATTGACATCGCTGCTGTCCAGGAGCCCCGTATCCTCCCCCACGAACAATCTGCATGGAATGAACAGTTTGGAGGCAACTCCTTCTGGACAAACTATGCCGCCCTTATTGTTTTGAATCCCCGGGTTAAAACCCATTCTTTTTCACAATATCTAGGTGGCCGCCTCATACTGGCCAAACTCACCACTCCTGACTTCTCCTTCTTCGCTGCAAGCATCTACCCGCCTAATGCAGGTCAGGAGCAAAATCGGCTCTTGGAAGAGCTCGTCCAACTCAATCTCCCACGGAATACAGTCCTCTTAGGAGATTTCAACACAACCATAAGTCGCGTCCATGACTCTTACCCCCTGCAGCAAAGGAACGCCCTGGATCAAGTCGCCTCCAGGATTTCCTTCTCCTGAGTGGCTTTATAGATGCGCTTCCACCCTCCGCGTTTGGCCTAGGTTGCATGACTAGGATCCAGTATGATGGAAGAGCTTTCCAGTCAGCGTCACGCATAGATATGGCACTGATTGGCCCCCTGCTTATTGGCCGCATCTCCTCTCCCATCTCTCATGACAACCATCTGAGTGATCACAGGTCACTCACCGTTGTCCTCACCACCACACTTAGACCGTCGCGTAGGTTCTGGCCTAGGGTTGCCCCAGCTCTTCTTAACAACCCCTTCACTAAGGAGAAGCTGTCTATGACCATCTGGGAGACTCTCACCTCCCCCCACCCCACCTGCTTGACCACAAGGCTAAATGGGCGGTGACCAAGGAGGGCATCACCCGCGTTGCTTACAACTGTGCCAAAGCCCAGATGACTGCAGCTCGCGCCAGAGTCAAAAGGGCGGAAGCCAGAATCAGACATTTGGAGCGAAACTGCCATCCTTCGCCCTCTCCCAGATGGTTGGAAGACTGGGAAGCGGCGCAGGAAGCACTCCGCTTGGAGCTCACACTGCAGGAAGAACGGGCAGCAAACTTTACAACATCTCGTTACTATGCTCAATGGGAACGCCCCACCCGCTTCTTCTTTCAGAAACAGAAAGCCCGGTCAACAGCACAGGATATTACTGCACTGAAGATTGGCACTCCAACCACTTCAGATAAGGAGGAAATCACGCAGGAACTACACCGCTTCTACTCCAGCCTCTTCCATGCCACCCAGGTGGACCCATCAGACATCCAAGACTTCCTGTGGCGGGCTCCAGAGCCGCCCATTGACCCACGGGCTGATGAGGCTCTACTGGCGCCTATTTCCATCCAGGAGGTGATGGAAACCCTTCTGAAATCCCCACGGCTTAAAGCCCCAGGCCCAGATGGAATACCCTTTGAGGTGTACCTTCTGGAACCTGCAGTGATAGCCAGAACCCTCCGCGACCTCTTCGCTGCACTCTTGGTGAATGGCAAGGTCCTCCCTGACTCCAGAGGCTCAATCATGACCCTCATTCACAAGAAGTCAGACCGTGAGAACCTGGCGAACTGGCGCCCCATAGCGTTGATCAACACAGACCACAAGCTCTTCACGAAGCTTCTGGCCAACCGCATCACCAAATGGGTGTCACCTCGCCTCTCCCCATCCCAGCACGGTTTTATTCCGGGGAGGTCGTTATGGGACAACTATAATGACCTTCACGTGACTTTGACTGCTAACTCTCGTAAGGTGAATGGCTTTGTGGCTCTCCTGGATATGGAGAAAGCATATGATCGGGTAGCCTGGAAGTATATTGATGCTTCCCTGGCCCTCTTCCATCTCCTACCCGCAGCTAGGCGCTGGATATCAGCGCTCTATGACCAGCTCCACACCAGAGTCCTGGCGCCAATGGGTTTCACAGTGGCAGTACCAGTTGGACAAGGTCTCCGGCAAGGGGACCCCCTGAGCCCTATCCTTTTTAACATCACCCTCAACCCCCTCTTGGCCTCCTTACAGGACAAGCTAACAGGGATTCTGGTCCCAGGTAAAGCCCCCACACGCACCATGGCATTTGCAGATGACACTGCCATTGCATTTGGCTGCCCTGGGGATGTTGCCCTCGCTGCTGTGACCATTGAGAGGTACACCAAAGCGTCCAACGCCATGGTCAACACCTCCAAGACAACAGTTGTACAGGTCTGCTCCCCCACCTTCCCCCCACCATTTGGTATTGAACCTGAGCGCAGTACCTTCCGTCACCTGGGCGTTCTCACCAACCAACAAGGAGTTGCGCTAAAAGACAATGAGGACTTGCTCCTCGCAGCAGTTAACTCCAGGATTGCCAGCTGGAACTGGCGGCACATCACCCCCCAGGGTCGAGCTCTGATGGCCAATGTGTTCCTCCTCTCCAAAGTCTGGTTCCTAGCGCACGTCTGCCCATTCACAGATGCCTTTTATACGCGGCTCAATGTACTCCTCCGCTGTTGGATCTGGGGCTCAAACCATCCACCAATGGCCCTCTCAACCATTACCTGACCCTGCAATGAAGGGGCCTAGGGCTTCTGGACACGCGATCCCACGCCACCACAATCTTCCTGAAGTTCCTATGGCCGATTGTCTGCTGGGATGCGACCCCCATGCCCCAATGGGCGCCCGCCCTCCGCCAGTCAGTGTCAGCAGCTCTGGGTCTTCCTAGAGCATCTCTGACCTCATTAGGGGAGTGGCTCACAAACCACCCAGGCCATCGCCTAAAACCATCCTCATCCCCCTACTGGAACCAGGCTCTCCTTGCCCTGAAACGAGTAGGCGCGCGGATCCACCATGCCTTCCCATACAGAAGGGAAGGCCCTGGCCTCAGCCCCCATCGCCATGCAATTGTGCACAATGGACAAGTTGTTACAACTCGCCTCAACCCCCAAGATTGTCCTCCCATCCGCCTAAGACTCCTTGAGCTCCTCCCTCCCTCCGTGAGATTTAACCTTAAGGAATTGTGGAAGGACGTCTATCACCCCATCCTGTCAGCAAAGGTGTCCAACACCTTATGGAGGATGCTCCACTGTTCATACAGGACAGGGGACTGGACTGGCCCTACCTTCCAGCACTGAAGCTGCCTCCACTGTGTGGAGCCCATTGACTCCCACCTCCATCATTTTTTTCACCTGTCCAGGTGTCGCCGCATTTTGGCCAAAGGCCCGCGCGCTCCTCCATGCTCAGCCCTGGTCTGGACACCCTGTGCAAGACCTCATGTTCGAGCAGACATTGCCTGGTTGCCACCAACCCCTCCATGTCCTCGCCTATGCCACAGCCATCTGGACCATCCATAACTCCTTCCTTCGTGCTGCCTTTGACCAGAAGGTGTGGACCCTTCCACACATGATCACCCACTTTCAGGTACACTTTGAGATGGCTCTGAAGGTCTGCACTATGTCGCCAACCCTCCCCCGCTCAGTTGTCACTGCAGCACAGCTCTGGCGCGCAAACCCCCTCCCTTTCTCAATGCCTCCTCCCTCCCCTTCCCTCGCCTCAGGCTCTTAGGAGCCCAGGCGTAATTCAATAAATATCAATGAATCCCCCCTTAGGTTGGGACCATCTAGTACTATAAAAAATGAGATTCATGTATGATCGTCAATCATTACAGTCAGTGCACAACACTTTGGTTGACACCTCAATAAAATAGACATTCCTAGATGACAAAATATAAACCCCTAAAGAGTCATACATTAATAAATAATTCTTCTGCTTACTCATCCACCTAGTTGTCATCCACCACCAACTAGGATATGATCCTTCATGGGATGTCTTCTAAAACAGCATGCTCCAATGCCTTTAACCAGTCCCAGTAGATTAACCTTTATGAGCTAGCTGCCATGCATAGTAATGGAACCAATTATCCATTTATACCAGCTACACTGCATAAGCTAACCTACAAGTTACTGCCATTAAAAGAGTAGCAACGCTTCAGTAACACCAACAATCTTTATTGATTGGTGACCCAGCCCTATCAATCTACATAAAAATTTGATAGTTGATTACTAAGCCAATAACTAAATAAAAATTTAACATTGTTATAAATTATAACCAACAAGCTATTATAAGCAAGAAGATTGGAGATCAAATCCTTATAGTAATACTTAGCTAGTGTCTTATAGGAGAACATCTTCAACAATAATTATTAATTATCAATAATTATAACATCCATTATGGTTACTTATTAACAAGACAATCAAGATTGAATAAGACAGGTAGAATATAGGCATCTAATACTTTTGGATAATGTGAGTGTCAGAGTTTTACCCTAGGAAAAGTTAAACATCCTTTAGTGCCAACCAAGAATAACATCCGCAATTAAGACACGGGAAATTAGGCCTTAAATCTAATTAACTAAGGCTAAATTCATACCTGTGCACTATCCAATACTCTTACTTGGATGACGAACCTATCCTTAACCTTGATGACCATAGCCCAAATTCTCCCCATCATTTATTATTTTTCTTCTTCTTTGGTGAAATTAGGTGATTATAAGTAACTTAGTGTATTTAGTCATTGAATTCAATCCATTTTATCATAACCTAATTACACAGTTTATATTTTTTATTCCAATATATAGAAATCCTAATGATAGAACCATATATAAGGGTTTTTGATTTTTTACTTAAAGGGATTCAAATTTTATTATATTATATAAATAAACTTATCTATCTTTTATATATCTTTCTGGTCTTCAACTAAAAAAAGAGTTACGTTTGTGCCTCTTCTGGTACTATAGGTCCCTGGAGAGGCTGCCAAAGTGCTAACGCCTTGCAATGCCAATTGAATACCTGAAATGAATATTAAAGAATTGGCAATGGTATTGAGAGCAAATGGTATATATATTATTATTAAGAATTAAATCCATTTTATTTAGGCCACTCAGCCACCTATCAATTATGGCTTAATTGCCAATGATTTACCTCAGCCGTTCCACCACTATAACAATATGACATTTCCATAAATATTACTGGAATTAAATTTCACCAAGCCTCAATTTAAATAATTACTCCTATTTCCAGCTTTGAGGACCACTATTTATATCCAGCGTTTCACTGAAACGCCAATAGTGGGCATACAAAAATCTTAACACAACCCAAGCTTGACTAGAATGTTCAGAAAATGATGTCTTCAGAGCACCAAAAATTTACATAGTCCCTGATTAAATGGTCGCTTGTAGGCAGACGCCGCTCTGTCTGTGGTATGAGTCATTTAGGCTGTAAAAAATTTACCTTTGGTCATCAGCATTCTTCTACCAATTGCCCTGAAAGACATCTCTTGTTACAGCAGAGCTATATTTTCTTTGCTTCTTGATTATCACTATTGTATCTTCTTCCCAGTTCTCACATTTATAAACAAGGGAATTGATTCAACTGAATCTAGCACTGGAAAGCATGCACACTCATATTAATTATGATATACTTTTCACTACAGTAGCAGTGTGTACCCTTTCCCCCTGAGACGTTGTAGGTGGATAAGGACCTAAGACACAAACCCAATGAAACTAAAAATTAAATCTTTAATTTATCATAAATTTTACCATTTTCTTATGTTTTTGAAGGGAATTTCCTTTTTTAAATTTAATGTTTTGATATTAACCCTTTCAATGATTTGACGCATATATGATTCCAAAAAATAAGTTGTGATGTAAATTTAAAAACGCATATATGCATCCAAAAAATGAGATTAACATATGTTTCTTTAAGATTTATCAAATATTTGTGTTTTGGACAAGGGCTAAAATGATTACAAAAAGTGTGACCATCAGCTAGAAAAATTTCAAAAGTTAAGGTTAAAAAATGGAGGATATTTTTTTGAAAATCAGTGAAAGGGTTATTATTAAAATGGGTTTTTCTTTTTTCCCTATTTCCTTTTTTTATAATGCTATGTAATTTTTTATTTTTTAGATCCAATGCTATAGGTATTTGCTATAAACTCTATTAATAATGTGTCCATCTGAGATGCTTTTTATTGTATATGCATACATTGCCAACTTGGCAGTGGCTTCAAAAGGTCCTGTCCATAATTCATCTGTTTTGGAATTGCAATCAATCCCTTTAGAGACTTAGTAGGCGACCTTATTGCCAATTTCAAACAAGTGCAGACAAGTCAATTGTATTCATCCTTTACTTTGTCATTAGCATTATTTGTTGCTCCTAGTTTTCAAATTACTTGGTGATTATCAGGGAATTATTCCCAAACTGTCCATATTATAATGTTTAATCCAGCATCAATTAGTTGCATTTAAGATGATGCTTATTATTGTTGGCGCTTCTGTTTTATACAACAGCTGATAAGCATAAGGTTGAGCAAACTCTTTAACTTTCCCAGGATTAATACTACTTGACTTTGCTATAGCTCTTGTGCCAGCATTTAAATTTTATATAGGACTTAAAAACCAATACCTATCAATTTTATCCACAAACAAGTCAAAAAATAACCAAGTATCCCTTAAAAGTATCAAGTGGGATGGTACATTCTTCAGGTTAGAATTGTTACTTATTTAGAATATTAATTCTTTTCCTAATTTAACTCCAGTTTCCTTCTCCTGAGGCTGGCCAAGATTTATCTACTCCTTGGGCTTCTTGGTACAACATTGGGAGACATTATGTAAAGTTAGACCACTTCTGATGGGTGTTATGGTATTTATCTGTCCATTTTCCCATTAGGGGTTTCCCCATCGTTACACAGATATAAAAAGCTCATTCTGGTTATTATTGGTGGTAATTGCTTTAAAGATTTGGTTATGCACAAATAACGTCAAGCCCAAAATCTTAAGATATTTAAAAATTTGTGAGGTAAGAAGCTCTATTAGCTACCACCAAAACCATAGCTTAGAGTAGGTCTCTGTAGGGACAAAGTGTTGTTTGTATGGCAATGCAAGCGTCAAAATCGCTCAGTACTTTTGCATTCCTCAGTATTTGTACTTTTTGGTAAAATTTTGTCAGAAAAAAATAAGGTTTAGCCTTTCTTAAATTGGATGCCCACAAACTCTTGTTTGCGGCTAGTGATCCTCCCAGAATGCCAAACTTGCTTGTTATTGCGTTATTGGTATCATTGTAATCCCAACTATCCTCATTTAGATGGGGCAGCCCTATATTTTGACTTTCAGTGTGAAAAAAAAGCTAATGACGGTCACTGCTTTCTAGATGGCACCATATCTGTACATAGTCATTTCAAAAAGTCATAAAAGTTCTGAGGCGTTGTCCTAGTAAAAATTTAGGCAATTTTGGATGCTTAAAATTTTCAGTTGTTATTGGGTTGACTGCAACGGGTGGTACTTTAACAGTAGCCATGAGTTTAACTGGTGTACTATTGTAAATCATAGCAAAAAAGCATTGCAAAAGCCCCAGTATATTTCTTGGGGGCTGTGAGCTTCAGAAATGGCTTTTTTCATCTACAGTGGATAAGTTGTTGTTGCCTACATCATCATCAACTGAGGTACAGTTGCATTTATGACTCTTCCTTTCTTTTAATTGCTTTAAAAATTGGTTACATCACTTTATAACTGACAGATTTTTCTTTACCTGCTTTCTAAGCAGCTTTAAGTAGCATCAATTCCTTATTTAAGTCAGTCTCCTTCTCAAATGAGAAAAACTTGTCCATATAAGTCATTAATGACCTTTGTGACATGTTTAATTAATTTTATGATTTTGTAACTCATTTTTCTAAAATCATCAGATTGGCTTGTGATACCAAATTCAACGTGTTCTGTTCTAGTGTCTCCAATTTTACTCCACAACCTCTGGAAATCTTTCTTATAAAGCTATGGTGTTGATAACTCTAAAATTTCTATCTAGTCAAAAAGGACTCAGCTACCCCTTTATTAAGCACCAATGATAACCATTTAAGCTTACTGCACAGGTTCTGTAACTTATTTATGATAATAAAGGAGAGTTCTAGCTATAGCCACATGTGATGATGCTCCCACCCCAATGCTGTCCATCATGGTCAGCCAGCTAAAGTGAACGCCAGACAAAAGCTTCCCCAAAGCTTCCTCACCTTCTGATATGGCTTCCTAGTCTATTAGCTGATGTGCCATGTTATAACTTTTTTATCTATTATAATACCTTTTTTGTCCCATTTGAAAAATAAAAATGCGTGGAAGCTCCTCCTTTTGGGTTAAGCACCACTATTTCTAAAAAAGAAAAGTGCTAGCTATATGAAGATAATTTGACAGCCATCTTATTTACAAGTAGTTTCACTCTCTCAGGTATCCTCTTAAATGCAATTGATATCTACCTCACTTCAGGTTACTTTTATAAAATAGACAGGTTAACTGATCCCTTCAATATTTCCATTAAAGCACAAATATAATAAATTTTAGAGTCCAAGCTTTTTATCAGGAAATGCAAGAGAGGTAAAAATAGGGAAGTTTGTTACACAACTCTTTGATTGGCACCTCAATAAAATGACATCCATCGCCTATGAACTTAAACCTAAAGATTCATATCATTTATAAACAATTCCTCCACTTATCCATCCACTTAGTTGGTATCCACCGCCAACTAGAATATAACTCTTTATGGCTGAATTCCAAAATAACGTGTCCCAATACCTTTAGCCAACCCAAATAGATTAATCTTTACAAGATAGTAGCTATGTTTAGGTGGTGAGACAATCACTACTTACAGTAGGTCATATTTCCCCAGGTAAGCTAAAACTTACTACCATAAAAAGTGTTATCAACGCTTCAGTAATTCCACCAACCACCTTTATTAATTGGTGACTAGCCCAATTGATCCACATAAGGAATCTTGTAGTTGACTATTAGCCAACAACCTATTACACTAACAAACACAATTGGTGATTATGCTTAAAAAACCATTAGTCAGCATCAAGATTGGAATTGATTCATAATAATAATAATAACTAATGTCTCATAGGAGAACTCCTTAAAATGTAACTAGTAATTATACAGGCCAACAATGAAAAAAAAACTTTTAGACTGAATTTGACTTATTCTAATGGTTTTTGGTGTGTGAATCCATTCAAGACAATAAAGTAGACGTATCCTCCACAGTTTCTACACATTTCAACGTGTAATATTTAAAATATATAAATTTTTTGCAATTAAATGGTATTTTAAATGCAATTATAGGATGGTAAAGTAAGTTAAAACTAAAACTGGATTGATAGCACTGATCAAAGGTAAGGTACGTGTTTCTTCTCCTCCTCTATATTTACAGCTGTTTGTTTCTTAAAGTCAACCTAACCTCCTTTGTCCAACTTTTGCTAAATGTATTAATGAGAATGGCTCATTGTGGTTGGTAAAATTCATCTAAATTGATTTGTTACATTTGTGGTGAATTTGTTATCAAAAACACCAAAGAAACATTTTAGTTTTTTTGAAAATTGTACTACCCATAATTTAAAGTTAAATTTGAAAATCATGAGAAAATTTGGGTGTCACATAAAATATGCTATGTATGTGTTGAAGCTCTTATAAAATGGTCAAAAAGAGAAACAGAACTTTAAGTTTGTTGTTCCAATAATATGGAGGTAACCAAAAGAACTAATAATATGGTTGTCACCTTTTTAGTATAGATGTTACTGGCTACAACTCAAAAGATAAAATTGTAATATTCTACTCTAACTTACCATCAGCCATATAGCCAATATGCCATGGCTTAGATCTCTCTGCACCTAAACCACTAAAGAATTTTGACAATGATGTACTGGATGTGACTCCCAATTTCCATTCTGATTCAGATGATCATGCTGATGTTAAATTTTAATGCCCTTCAGAAAATTTGTAACCTAAGTTGTTCAATAAAACAAACTAAAAGATATAGTTATAGATCTGGGCCTAACAAAGAAGAAATTAAAAATCCTTGAATTAAAACTGAAAGGAAAGAACTCATTATTAGCAGGAACAAGCAGCTATGCATATAGGATACAAGTAATTAAATGTAATACAGATACATTTAATGTCAATACTGAATAAAAGCTATGTCCATACAGTACAATTTTATTTGTCTTCCCCAATTTATATTCTGGTATTTTTTATCTGTGGCTAAGTCATTTAATGACAATACTGTGGGTAATAACAAAAAAACTGAAATCAGATAGGAATTCACCATTTTAATATTTTTAAAAAGTCAACTATCTTTTTAGTACTAGATGGTCCCAACCTTAAAAAGTCAACTATTAATCTCAAAAAAAAGTAGATTAATTTTGTGAGTCTGTACAATGAAAAAAGTTAACATCATTATAGTTTTTGAAAAAGCCTATCAAAGTAGGATAATAAATAAAAATAGATATCATTTAAAGCTGGATAATATGGGCATACAAATATATTAACAGTTACTAGTCATGGGTAGTGAGGTACTCAGATTATATGCTAACTAGTATTTGATGTTTTATAGAGACCTTGATACACTCATCAGTGATTAAATCTTTTATTAATTGTTGTTCCAGAGAGTTTCTTAAGATGTTACAATTGTTTTTACTAGCTTTTTTTGTTAGAAGGTTCTATTAACACTTTGGTGATATCTTTGTATTATGACTTCTTCAATAAAACCTTAAATGAAACTAAGTTCATCCTCTTCCTTATAAAGATCATCTTCATAAGGTGTTTTATTGTGAATTCCTTTTCCAAGTATACCCTATGACTAGTTACTGATAATTCTGTTGAAACTGATCCCAGACTGGTCCTTGAAAGTCTTCACTTATACCAAATGAGTAGAAATTCAAGGACAAACATGAGGTTTTATAAAATATGCTGTTACTAAAATCTATTAAGGTATTGATATACTGCTAGTAAAATTAAAAAATATTAGAAGAAATAAAATTGGGTTAACTAATTAATTTTTGATCATAAGAAACTCAGGGTCAAGCGCTTCTTCACTAGCCTTTTTTGTGGATCCATCTGCTTAAACTCCTTGATGCAGTTGCCTCAACTCATGATATATTTTCTTTTGGCTATTTAGTTAACTATCTCTTTGTTTGACCTCAGATTCCTATTCTGGAGTGGAGTTCTTAAGATTTTTGAAACGGTTATTGCCTTTTTAATTAGATTATTTCTGGTTTAGTTGATGGTTCCAACTTGAGAAACCAATTTCAGGGCCCAACTGTTATTGCAATCCCTTTATAGATTTGTGAATCAGACCCCCTTTTATAGGCTCATAAATTAATCCTCTTTTATAGCCTTATTAAGTAAATTTATTTGTTATTAATTAAAGTTTTAATTCAAACATTTTCATTGTATCTCTGAAATTTTGGCAAAATAGTGCAATGAGCTTCACAGATTGGGTTTCAGCTAGTAACTATTCAATACTTCCATAGGTTGAGTAATTACCAGCTGTCATAATTCTCACTATAACCATAATATAAACATTGGCAGATTATTATTGATAACATGTATTATAACAAGCTTTATATATTATCATAGAGAGAAAATTTTACAAGGCTTATGCCCTCTTTTTGTTCCTTTATTTATTAGTAACTTTAGTTAAGTTTTTATATAAACAAAAAATAAGAGACCTAATTTTAAGTATTTTGTTATTTTTATTGTATCCTTTATAAGTTAACTTTCTTTTCAGCTTAGAACAAAATTTTGTTGGTATGGAACTTCTATCATGTATAAATATATCTTTTTAAAAACTGTCATTACAGTTGTTTTATAAAAGTTCTTTTGAAAATAAATCTTTATTACTTATTGTTTAGTATATATAACTTTCTTACTATTAATATAAAATTAAAATAAGTATAAGATTTGAAAGGTTCTTAACTTTAATAGAGTTTAAATAATATTTCTGTTTTAAGTATGTCATAAAAATAATGAGATATGTGACTTGGTTTATGCTAATTGTAACTTATCTGATTTGCATAAAAAACTAGTGTAAGAATGGAGTTTGACAGTAAAATTTTCTTTAGCTTTATTTATACTAAAATTGTGTAGATCTGTCTTTATAAATTTTGTTTTAACTTATATCATGTATCTATAGCCTAGTAGCATTAACATGCAACCTTTATTTATATATAAAATAGACCATTTTATATAAAGTATGTTGCTCATCTACTTACTGAGTTATTTCTGTTTGACTTCATTTTTCATATTTAATATTTACTTTTAAATTGAAAGTTAAAAAGGTATTATTGTTACTTTGCTACAATAGTATATGATATTTTAATTTTTTGTAGATACTTTCAGAAAATTAGCGTGCTAAAGAAAGACTTAGCTTCCATCAGGGAAACTCCAACACCCAAAATAGGACCCAAAGCCCGCAAGGCATCACCATTTTGATGATACACAAGTAAGAACCATGTGAGGATAAGTGTGGAAAGTATTGATCTATGAACAGCATCACCACTATGACCAATAAGCTGTGCGCTGGAAGTAATCTTGACAACATTTCACATATAAGGTCAAACTGCCCAGGTTGGCAGAAGTGGATTGTTCCGCCCATTTGAGATTTTCATTCAGATCATACTCCTAATGTGGTAGTATATACTCTTGACTTTGTGTGGCTATAATCGTCTTTTCAGTTTCAATCCAAGAAGCTTCACTTTGAGTAGCATCCACTGAAGTGTCATTCCCAATTCCTCCATTATTGGGGTTGGATTAAATTAAGCGATGAGTAGATATGCACTTCTTAGTTTACATTTGAGCTATACTCCTTATCTTTATGAACGTGTACTTGGTACTGAGGAGTGATAATTGCTTTAGTTGGGGTTAATCCCAAATGTGTCTCACTGAGATGTGACCACTGAATTTTTGTTTTCATTTTCTTCATAATCAGGACGGTTTAAGTTGATCAGTTGCTTGTTCCTGTCATGGACTGGAAAAACCCCAGTTCCAACTGCCATATATTTTTACATATTACTTTGGTGCACTGACAAGCAACCAAAGTGTCCTAACTCAGTAGGCAGAGGTTTGGGACACCAACAGCATCAAACAATTACCTACTATTAGTTGGCTATGTAAGTCCTCTGTGTGGTTGGTCCAACCTAACCACGTGAAGGCTCCACAACAGGGAAAAAGACCAACAGGTATGCAAGGTATGATAACCCAAAGTGACCTTTATTTCTATTCTAGTTCATAAAAAGGGCTTGCTGACAATAGCTCGTCTGGGTAGCAAACTGACAATTATCCCCAGGAAGGGGAATGCTAGGGTGTCCTCTTAGAATTCTGAAGTGAACTTTGGAATGGGTACATGCGCCTTATAAAGGCAGTACTTTGGGGGTCTCACCTGAGTTATTGATTAAGCTCACACAAGCCTAATCTACAACTTGGATGAGGCACAACCCAGCGCCCAAAATGATAAAACCAAAAACATTTATAAAGTGATCTGACTTGGATTTAGAAAATCTGAATCTGAGTCAGAATGTAACGATTAAGAAAAACTCATTTGTTAAAGTTCCATTCATTTTTATATTCTCAATAGTCAATCTTCAGAGTGAGGGCATCTTGTAAAACTCTTAGAGTATGTCTTCCAAGAGTTTCCACACTAATAGAGGCAATAGCTGAAATAACTAATGTAATAGCCACCATCATTAATGATACAAATAAGTGTGAACCCTCCATTGGTTGAGGCGTTTCCTTGGGGATAGCCAGACTAGTCTAAAATTACAAATTTAAAGTAAGTTGGCGAAATTAAAGGTTTATTAAGGATATCACAAAATAACCCATCAATCTACCATTAGCAGAGCACTGGGTTTTTATATTCAAAAAGAATTGAGGGCTGGGGACTGTGGAATATTTCTTACAACTGGACACAAAGTATTCTTAGAAATTCTGGGAATCATTCATCATGGCTTGGTTTGCACATTGTGGGTGACTCAATTTGAAGTTCTCTTGCCAAAACTTTTACTTCCATCAGATTCCAGCATGCCAGTGTATATTCCAATTTTCCTAAAAAAATTTATCCTTGGAGGGATCATTGCCAGATTAATTTCTGGGCTGTCACTCCTGTTGGGACTTTGTTCTCAATCTTCCCAATCATGCTCAGATTTTGTCGCAGATTTTTTTAATTTTCATGATATAAGCTTTGGTCAAAATGAACTTTGCAGCAAAATAATCCTCTTCCATTCTTTGACTTTTTGTAAACTCAAGATGAGGGGCCTCAGCAGAGATCCAATCGCTTGTCAAGGGTGTGCCCTAAATCTGGTAAATTTTCTTATGGAAGGTCTAAGAATGTTCCCTCCTTTTCGATTGAAAGGGGGAATCACCCAATCCAATTTTATGGGTGCAGCTGGGATCCTTACATTATCCTTTCCTAAAAGGACAGGGTCTACTACTCCCTCCAAATCCTGTACAAGAGCATAATCTTTGTGAGTTAATGGCAGTTTAATAGCTGCAATGGTCTGGGGTTTCATAGCTGCAGGCGGCAGGGCATCAGGATTTCATGTATGAAACTTGATAATTAGATCCTACAATTGGTACAATCATGGGCTGGAATCTAACTGTTGTCATAGACGTGGTACCCCTTCCACGCTACCAATTATTGGATTCCCAGTTTAATTTTCTTTTAACCCAAGATTCCTCCACCTCAAAAAATGACATTCCCTCTATCAACAGGGGTTCATCCTCTGCAGGTTTTTCTTTGAACGGTGACAGTACTGATGCTTTGAAAGACTTATTAATCTTCCAGTGCAGGGGTAGATCCACATAAAAGGACCTGTTGTTCAATACTTTGCTGATAGGAAATGGTCTCACCCTCTTGAATTCAAGTTTGCGGCAGGGTACCTTGAGGTTAAGATTTTTTATGTTTAATATCACCAGGTCACCTAACTAATATTCAGGCGTTGCTCTCCGTTTTTGGTTGGCAAACCATTTGGCATCCTGAGAGGATTTTGTTAATTCCTCTGCACCCACTGGTATATTTTCTGGATGTGTGTTGTAAACTTATCTGCTGCAGGAATGTTTATGCATATTTGGGGCCCAATTGTAAACTCATGGTTGTAGCCTAAGTTGGCATACAGCAGCGAAATTTGAGTAGAGGCGTGCAGTAAACTGTTGTATGAGAACTAAGCTAAGGCCAGGTCTCCAGTATAGGTATCCTGGCGGTGGAGGCTAGCACTGAAGATTTTGGTTTAGGGACTGGTTAGATCGCTCAGTTTTTCCATCAAACTGGGGATGATAATCCAATGATTGCCATGGTTTGATGTGAAGTGTCTCATGCAGGGCATCCCAGAACTTCAATTTAAATGTAGTCCTCTTTCACTAATTATCCCTTATGGTACCCCAAACATGGTGAAAACATGAGTCACAAATAATTAGGCCGTGTCTTCCACCATGGTCATAGCTAAGCATGGGTGAACACCCCATATTTGGTGATTATGTCTATGACTGCCATGGTCACATCAAATCCTTTTGAAGTGGGTAGGCTGACTATAAAGTTGACTGATAGCGACTTCCATGGTCCTTCTGCTTGTTGCAGTGGATGTAGGAGCCCATTTTTTCCAGTTCTGTCAGATTTGGATTATGCACAGATTAAGCAGCATTCTATCCAAGCCAGTACATCTTTTGTCAATCTTTCCATTTTATGTTCTTTTTATCAAGTTGATAGTCTATTTGCATCTTGGGTGTCTCATTTTCAGAAGGTCATGATTTTCCTTTTTGACCTGGGGCCAAAACTCTTGGGCACCCATATGAAGTCCCAGAAACAAATAACCTTATCTCTTTTAAATAAAACTTGAGGTGCTAGACTCACCTGTATTTGGTCCCCTAGAGCTTATCCTTCAATAGCTTCTGATTGTGCATCCAATACAGCTTCTAAGAGTGAACCCTCAGTGCTGATTGTTGGACTTAGCTCAGAGATGCACTTTTGTGTGGTCCCCATGGTGATTTTGGGGGGCTCCAATGTGGTCGTTGGGGGTGGGGTTGAGGGTGTTGCAGGGATCATGATAGCAGAAGTGGTTTCTAAATCTGCTGGTGGCCCAGACAATACTTGTTTAGGGGGATCACTGTAACTGATTTGGTTCCTTCCACGGGATCAGCCTCAATCACCAGGCTTCTCCTTAGGATGTCTAGCAATATGTGTGTAGGCCCTATTATAAACTTGTATTTGAAATTGAAGCTGAGCATGTAATATTGGTTTCTGGTTTGTCTGTGCAACAATTTCTGCAGCTTGCAATAGTAGATAAATAATTTTTGATCTGTGCGTACTTTTACCATATGCTTTGCTCCCCGTAGCAAATACTGTCAGTGCATAATCGCCCATGATACTTCAGCCAGCTCTTTATCATATATTGCCCGAATCATTTGGCGCTCATAATTTTCTAAAGAAGTATGACACTGGGTGTTTTTGGCCATTGTGCTCCTGTAGCAATACTGCCCCAAGCCCATGTTGGAGGCATCACAAGCTACCATAAATGATCTATCTTTGTTGGCATGTTGTATAACTGTCACTGAGTTGAAAACTTCTTTAATGGCTTTAAAAGCCGTTGGCATTCTGCCATCCATATAACTGGCATACTTTTGCCTGTAAGTAGGTGGAGGTGGACAGCTAGTTCCAAAATATCAGGAAAAGATTCTTCAAGAAAGTGACGGATACCAAAAAGCTGCAGAGCTGCTTCTGGGTAGTGGGCGTTGCCCACATCTGTATTGCTTTTTAGTTTGGAGGGAGCAATAGAATGTCCATATTTAAGCATCACATTTCCCAGAAAGTGCACCTCATCTTTGGAAAATTTTCATTTTGATGGCTACACATGCAGGCCTACGCATTTCAAGGTGGCTGCCACCGCCACCAAATTCTTCTCATGTTGCTCTGATGTAAGGGAATGGACCAAAATATTGTCAATATATGCCACTATGCATGTAAATTGAAGGTCGCCCTAAGCATGGTTTATAACCCTCTGGAAAATTACAGAAGTGTTTTTTAACCCCAGATAGCATTACCCTGAACTGGTATATGCTTTGGCAAGTGCATATTGCAATCAGCAACTCTTGTCCCCCTTTTACTCGGACTTAGTGGAAGGCGTTGACTAGATCCAATTTTAAAATACTTTGGACTTGGAAATTGCTTTGGAGATTGCAACCTCCAATGGGAAAGGATACAGATCCAGTACCATGACATTACTTAAATGGTCGTAATCCACACAAGGTCACAAAGTTCTATCAAGTTTTTTTGAAAACATCATAGGGTATGACACTGGTGAGATTGATTATTAACCATCCTTTAGCCATCATTTCATTGATACAATACATGAATACCTGATCCTTAGTGGCAGTATATGGGTATATTGGGCAAATAATCTTGATGGGATCCACCAATTAGGCGAAAATCAATGTTGAACTTGGAGTGGGGTGGCAAACAGTTCACTTTGTCAATGTAAAAAAATTTTTTGTATGGTTTCAATATTGAGGGCATTGTAGGAAGATCAGTCAATGCACTTGAGGTGGAGTATTCTTTGTCACCACCAGAGAATTTCGTTTTGCTAACTTGGGGAGCAGGGAAATTTTGATGGAGTGATAATGTATTAAGAAAGCAAGTATACTTTGATTTTGGTTAACTCTAACTTTTGGTTGGCATCACCATCCTACCCCCAGGATTATGGGGTAGAGTAGGTCTGGAATTGCTAAGAAATTAGCGTGGAACTGGTTCCCATGGGCTGAAAATTGTAGCAACTCATGTAGAGTAAGGGTGATCATTGGTATTTTTGAAGCCCCCCATGATGGGCGCCCCCATGGTAACTGCCAAGTCTAATTCCTACATCATTTTGAGATTGATAAAATTTTCAGATGCTCCCATGTTAACTAGAGCATTCATCACTGCCTGTCTGAAGCCCACTGAAATGACCACGGCAAACACAAAATAAGCACAATAAAGTTTATTAAGTTGGTCAAAGCTTATACTCCCACAGTGGTTGTTGCAATTGTGGAATAATCTGTGATTAGTTGAGAAATTGGGAAGGCATTGATACTACCCTAGCATATGATAGTGGGGCCAGAGTGGGGTTTGATAAATCCTTCAGTGGATGTACATGGCTAAGGTCCTCAACAATGAGTTACGCTGATGATCCTCCTCAACTTGCTCCAGTATTTCCATCTGGTACGGGGACAATGTGGGAACCTCTGGATCCACTGGTATGAACACAGTGCCCATGGCTCTGTCTGATACATCACTGACCAATTTTATAAGTCTAGGTCAGAGTGATTTGCCCTAAATTGCTAAAATCCTCAGGACCTTCAGCTGTAGGTTGAATGATCATTTGATATGAGGGTGGGCTTGTCATGTTGTGAAATCAATGCCATGTGCTTTTTCTTGAACCATCAGGGGGACATATGGGGTGAGGGCTAACACCTCTGGCATACTAGAGGTGACATTTTGCTGATATGTTTCCAGCGAGCAGAAGTTGGGCATACTTTCCACTACTGGACCTTGTTCTATATCCATTTTGTTGCCCAATTTTCCCTCCTCATCAAATATCATGAGTACCCCATTATTGGAGGTGGAGGGGGTTGGTTTAATATAACGGACGTGTGAATTTAAGGCGGCTGGTTTTATGGTAGGTCATATTCCAGGGTTGGCTTAATTTGCTGGGCTAGTTTGTATGCCCCTTCCAGGGTTTGGGGTATGTTGTACCATGCCATTTGTGACCTCACTCCTTTGTTGAGCAAAGCTCAGAGCGCAGCAATGGCAATGTCCGCTGGTAGTTGGATGGACTCTTCAAGTTGATGGAAGTCCTTAATACGGTTTTCTAAATTTTTGGCCATTACCCATTGTTAAATAATTGGTACAGGAGTTGCAGCCTTAATGCTAGCGTGGCCACCATGGATAAAACAGTTTTAAATATTGAGGGAGGTGACTTCTCAAAGGTACAAATTTTATTACAAGAGGGTGTGGGCCAATATGTTGCCTTTCCATCCAAAGATTAATAGTGCCTAATATTGTTGGTCATCAGAAGCCTTGGTAGTTCAATTTAAAGCTGCTCACAATTTGAGCTCTGCCTGTTCTCTTAGCACCTGAAGAGCCACTTTATCAAAATGGCATGAAGCGGTCCCTATCACTGTTACGTTGAACACTTGGGCACTTGAGGGAAGGGAAAACAGTTGTGAAGCTCAAATGAACAATACTTGATTGATGATTTTGACTAATGCCACCCATGACTAGCTGATCAGGAGGGTGCACATAAGTTTATATAATCTCTGTTTAGTTACTGAAGAGCCCAGGTTCAGCAGATCCTGGGTTAATGATATGAAAGCAGTGTTGATTGGCTAGATTATTAGGTCAGATAATTGACATGACAAAGAAAGACTTGGCTTCCACTGGGTACTCCAACATCCATGTTAGGATCTAAAGCCCACAAGGCAACACCATTCTGATGATATGCAATTACAAACCATGTGGAGAGAAGTGTGGAAGTATTGGTCTATGAACATCATCCCCACTCCAACCAATAAACTTAGTGCTGAAAGTAATCTTGACCACATTCAAATATGGTAATCAAACTGCCAGAGTTGGTGGAAAGATTATTCCTTCCAAATAGATTTTCATTCAGATAATACCTCTGATGTGGTAGTATTTTCACTTAATAAAGTGCAGCAATTAATATCTCATCAGTTTTTATCCCAGCAGCTTTGCTTTTAGTAGCATATGCTGAATCGTTGTTCTCATTTCCTACATGACTGGGGCAGATTGGATTAAGTGATGGGTAGACCTGCCCTCCTTAGTTTACATTTGGGCTTTAATCCTGATCTTTATGGATGTATACTTGGTACTGAGTGTGACAATTGCTTCTTTGGGTTTAATCCCAACAGTATCTCCCTGAGATGTGACCACTTAATTATTGTTTTCATTTTCTTAAGCAGGATGGATAAGTTGAGCAGTTGATTTTTCTACTTATTTTGATATTCTTATTTTATTTGAGGTGGGCTGACCTGGGGACAATACCGCACTGACTAATGGAAAATCAAATGAATGGAAAAGGAGGATAAAATCCAGAAAACCTCCATGTGTGGTGTATGATGGGCCAGGAACTCCATGGACCGCCTTTGCTATTTGCTATCTCAGTTAAGGGCATTGGTGCCTCATTTTGATATTCTCAATAATCATTCTTCTGAGTGGAGGCATCTTGTGAAACTCATAAGGTATGACTCCCAAGGGTTTCCATGCTGAGTGAGGCAATAGCTGAAATAAACAATTTGACAGACACCATCATTAATGATACAAATGAGTGTGGACCCTCCATTAGTTAGGGTAGTTTCTTAGGGATAGCCAGATTAGTTGAAAATTATAAAATTTTTAAAGTACTTTGGAAAAATTAAAGTTTTATTAAGGATAGTACTAAGTAACCTAGTACTCTACCATTAGCAGAGCATTGGGTTTTTATAGTTGAAGGGAATTGAGGGGCAGAGACTGTGGAATATTTTTTGTAGATGGATACATAAATTTTCTTAAAAATGATTTGGCTTTTGTGCCAAGGATCAGCTTACATATTATGGGTGCCTCAATTTGTGGTTCCCATTGCTAATTTTTTGCATCTTTCAGAGTTCCAGCATGCCAGCGTATCTCATAATTTTTCTAAAAAAATTCTTTATCCTTGGAGGGATCATTACTGGATCAATCTATGGGCTGTCACTCCTATCAAGACTTTGATCTTAATCTACCCAATTGTGCTCAGATTTTGTTGCAGATTTTTGTAATTTTTATATATAAGCTTTGGCCAAATCAAACTTTGTGGTGAAATCATCTCCTTTTGCTCTTTAACTTTATATAAAATTGAGATGAGGGGCCTCAGCAGAAACCCACCGCTTGTCAAGGATGTGCCCTAAATTGGTTAATTTTTCTAATAGAAGGGCTCAGGAATATTCCCCTTATTCAATCAAAGAGGGTTAATCACCCAATCTAATTTTATGGGTTCAGCTGGGATCCTACAGATAAAAGGTTATATTATGGTTCAATCTAATTTAATGGTAGAGAATAGTTAAAATAATTCACTATCCTAGTTTACACAATTTCTATTTAAGACACTAAATCTACAGACTGACTAAAGGATTGATACAGAGCAACTAATAAGTTTAAGCCTTTGTTTTGATAATTGACTTGTAATAATTGGTATGATTGTGAGACTTTAGCTAGGAAATACAAATAAGTTATTACCTTGTGATTTAAAGTTCTACCTTAAAATAAACTGTCTTAGTGGTCATAGTATGTAAACTTATAACTTTCAATTTGAATGATAACAAACTTGAATTTAATGTACTAAAACAGTAGAGAACAGTTTAAAAATATCTACTATACAACTTTTCCTGACAATCCCTGTCCCTTAAATTTCTCTATGATTTTTACCATTCAACTTCAACCAAATATGATTTTTCTTATACTAGTATAAAAATAACTTAAAGTAAAAATAAATTAAATCATACTAAATGATAATTGACTGTTGCTTTAAGCTATACTTATTGAATCTAAAAAAGGCCAGGTTATATCTGAAACAAACTAGAATAAAAATTCCAATGTAGCAATCAATATCTGAAGTGTTGAGAAAACAGAAAATCATGAACCTTAGTGAAATAGTTTAGGCTCTTAAATGCTATAGCCTCTATAATTTTTTTAGTACTAGATGGTGCTATAGCCTCTATAATTATGCGCCACTTTTACGGAGTTTGCCAGATAGAAAACTGGCAACGCTTTACCATAACTGAAAAATGCAGGCTATTTCTATCGTTATCTAATCATTGAATGATTTTATCAGCGATCAATCAGTTCAAAATCAAAATTTATTACCCTTTACCACTGCCTGTCAGCTTGCCCATTTGACATGCCCTTAAATTATATTAACTACTTAGTAATTTATAATCCATTGTTGTTGAATAACTTAACCAAAATTTTCACCCTCTAACAAATTATAGAACGCGAACTTAAATCTTTGCCAACTAACTTTTAACCTCTTTAACTGATATGCAAGATGGCGATCCCCGATGCTAAATCGACCAACCGACACATTAAGATTGGGAGCCGTAAATCTCAACTGGCTCTTATTCAAACTGAATTGGTTAGAACTGAGCTTGCCAAGATTTATCCCGATTGTACCTTCACCATTGTTAAAATGTCAACCACGGGTGACAACATTTTAGATGTCGCCCTAAGCAAAATTGGCGAGAAGAGCCTCTTTACCAAGGAGCTCGAGATTGCCCTTGCCAACGGCACCGTGGATTTTGTTGTTCATAGTTTAAAGGATCTCCCTACCACCCTTCCAGAAGGCATGGCCTTAGCCGCCGTTTTAAAGAGGGAAGATCCTCGCGATGCTTTTGTGCTTTCCAAGAAACTTCCCGGGCTTACAATAGAGAGGTTGCCTCCCGGATCTGTTATAGGGACTTCTTCCGTTCGCCGCATTCACAGCTTAAGCGCAAGTTTCCTCATTTGGAGTTTAAAGATATTGTAAGCCTATTTAACTTTAAGAAAGTGGGATTTTGACTTGTTATTAAGCGAGGAAATCTGAACTCCCGGCTTAATAAACTTGATGCTGAAGGTGAGCCTTATTCAGCTTTGATCCTGGCGGTGGCCGGTCTCAAGAGACTTGGAATAGAAGACCGTATCTCGCAGATACTACCGGATGACATGAGCCTTCACGCAGTCAGTCAAGGGGCTTTGGGGATCGAGTGCCGAGGAAGTGATCATGATATGTTGAGTTTTCTTCATTGTCTTAATCACCCTGAGACTCATCTTTGTTGTACTGCTGAAAGGGCTTTGATGAGGTCTCTTGAAGGCGGGTGTAGTGTTCCCATTGGCGTATTTAGTTCTATGGAGAGGAGCTGTCTCAAGCTTCGCGGAGCCGTTGTGAGTTTGGATGGCTCAGAGTATGTACAATTTGAGGATCAAATCGAAATTTTCTGATACTACGCACCTTGAAGATGCAGAAAAACTTGGGCAGAGAGTTGCCAACAAATTAGTGTCGCTTGGTGCTGAAGATATTCTTAGATCTATAAAATGTAATGCTGAAGCTCCCAAACTTCCTTTTGGTTGCTAACCTATTATGGCTATCATTTAGGCAGGGTTCTTGAGTTTCAAAAGCTTGGGTTCACTATATCTACAAAGCCTAAATCCCATTTAGATGACTTCTACTTTAAAAGCATAGCGGCTTTAAGTAAAGCTGGTTTTTTTTACTTTAGTAACCTATTATTTGTCACAAAAGCCTACATATGGTTTCCTTTACTCTTATTACATTTAAATGATAAGCATAGAGTCATGTTTAAGTTGATGTAGCTATAATTTTTTCAGCAAAAAGCACTTTAAATATGGCCAAAAAATGTTATAACTATACATCCTTTTTATGTAAGCATGGTTCGGAATCTTCGGCTGGGTTATATTAGCCTTTTAGTTTGTTCTTTGTTTATACAATTATTGCGTTCCTACTCTGTTTGAATACTTAATGTTATATAGCTGTACCAAAAGCCGCTGAAAATTGAGCATTTGTTTGACCAACAGTTGAGACTTTTTTATTTTTGGTTATTCCATCTCGATTGACTACTCTTTGTAAACTATCACTCGCAACGCAGTCTACTCGTGGTCAATTTAATTTTCTTTTTAAATAGAGATAAAAGTGCTTGATGACAAAAAATGTGCTAATTTTCAGTTAGTTGTAATGGTGAATAAAAGCATCTTATCTGTGATATGAATGAAAATTAAAGTAAATTTTAGACTCCAATAGCAATAACTAACCCAGGTGTTAAACCATATTACTACTAAGAAGAGCAACTAAATGTGCGCAAAGAAGGCCAAAAACAAAAATTTTCTATTTATTAGCTTCTTTACATACATCAAGTTTTTGATGTAATCTGTTTGACAACACAAGTTTAAGATTAAAGGTTGAGTCTAAGGTGATAAAAAATATTAGGTTGCTGAATTATATGTTACAATTTGTATTTAAGTAAAGTTAAGTTTAATAAATATCAGATTGAAGGAGTCTGAAGTATGACCATCTAGTACTAAAAAAAGGAGTCTGAAGTATGATATACTAGAGTTCACTTGCAGCTCCGCTTTTATAGATGAGAAGGTTTATTTTCAGTAAAAGTTTGAAGAAATATAATTATTGTTAGATTAGGAATCAAAAAATCATTAGAATATGAGATGATTAGATAGTGTTAATTTAAATAAATAGTTGTTGACTAAGAATATGCTTATATTTTTAGCTACAAATCTAGTTTTTAATATGATCGATCAGAACAATTTGCCCTAGTATTTCTAATATCACTTGAAAATTATTGGCAAAACAATTATAATCTGTAGGAAATTATATAAAATCTCAACTACTTGGATAAAGTTTTTATACTAAAACGATTTATTGCCTATATAGTTCATTATTGGAATTAGTTTACTATATAAATGTATACCTTTCTCAGTGTTATAGTTTTATATCTATGCTAACTATAAAAGAGTTAGTTTATAATACAAAATTGTAGGGAGATTACAGATGGATGCTATATTAAATATAGCATCAACATACTAGTTCCAGCTAGAAAATTCTAATAGGTGTATTTGATTAAAGGTGCAATGAGGCAAAGACATTGTTTTTATATATAAAAAGTTCTACATCATGTAACTCAAATTGATATGACCTAAAAATTAATATCACATAATTCATTTTTTCATATCAATTAACTAATTAACTTATATTACATACCTGATTATGTACAATTAGGCCTATTAATTATTTGAGAGAAGGTGGTATAATGGTAAGGTATCCCATTAAGCTTATATTTTGTCTTAGAGTATAGATTTGGTACTTTATTAACTTTGGGATCAGTAAAGTTTCCTTTAAAAGTTACATTGTATTCATATTGGCCAAACTTACATTAAATTTTTTATTCAAATCAATAATCCATCCAAGTGCTATAGTAAAATTAAATGGTCTAATTTTACTAAAATTTTGCAAATTAGGTTTTCCAATTGCCTTAGTCTATCACTCCCCTAAAATAATATCATCCTCAACTTTTAAATTTATACTGAACCTAGGGTTATCATTTTTCTAAAAGTTTATCAACTTATAGTTCTAAAAAGATATCTTAATTAATTTATGGTTCTCAGTAAGTTTTATAAAAACTAAATACTAAAACAGTTTGTAAATTTTTACTAATTCTGCAGATTAAAGTATCATGGATACCACTCAAGAGGTTTTTTTCACCCAGTGGTAAAATTGACCTTAGAATAATATAAAGGGTTATATATAAATTTAATAAGCTATTTAAAAATGTTAAAAATTCTCATAAAGAAGCTTATCATCAGAAAAAGCCTATAAGTGGCCCTGGACAACATAGTTTTACAATTTTTATTTTATAATGGTTAATTATATAGATCTTGTTACTTAATTAAAAATTGATAGTTTATCAAAAGATCAAATTCATCTAAATGGTGAAAAGTTCATCTAAGATAATCAAAAAATGACCTGACAATAATCCTAATATATCTTTTATTAAAAAGCCCTTTAACCAGATTAATATGGCACTATTGCCCCTAAATATCAAACCCCTCATTTATTCTAAAACATTTTCCTTAAAGATCTATATATAATTGAAAGAAAAAACTTATGGATCTAAATTAAAAGTAGTATGTCTGATACTCTTGACTGTATTTTAAATTTCACCAAATTTAAAATATAGAGTTAAGTTTGAATAGTTTAAAACTAGCAATATGATGACTAGTTTACTATATTAGTTCAATTTTCATATTTTGGTGTTAACAACGGCATATTTGTTTAAAAAAAGACAACTTCCATTGTCTCTAATTTGTCAAAGAGAGAATAAACACCAAGTTAAGTTAGCTCTAAAAACATTAAACTATCAGAGGCTTAACCTCAGTTCCAATAAATATGCACAAGGTGTCAATAAGTGTCATAACCTGGTTATTATTTTTGGACATTTACAAACTCCAGTATAATTAGCATCAACTAATACTTTAGAAAAAAGGCAAATTTTGCAATAACAAGATAAATTTATAAGTATAGTTTTTTATACAAAAAGTATTTATAAAAAAGTATAATCATTTCTTTTTAGATTTGATAATGTAACAAGTTTCTTAAGATAAGAAGTGATATTGAAATCAATAATATAAAGTACTATTTATTTCAGTTAATCTTTAATATATAAAAACAAACTATCTTACGGTATGCTAAAAGTACTATATGATGATTTTTGAAACATAATAAGAACATTACCCTTTTTAGTAATAGATTAATCTTCTAAAGATGTGATGACTAAAAGTCAATCAACTATCTATTTTCACATAATCTGTGCATTCTTTTTTTAACCTGGTTCAGATGCATTGCAATAAAGTTCAATAAGTATATTCAGTAGTTATATGTAAAATTTTAATTAAAAAGTTTAAATTAAAAACTATAAAATTTTTCACTTAAAGGATTAATTACACATAATTTTTACCTTAGTAGTTTAGTAGTTTAACTAAAGGTCTAAGGAATATAATCATATATAATAGTTCTTATATGCAATCTGATAGATTAATGTAAGTCTGGGGAAGCATCCCCCTGTGTCTTGATTGTGAGACAAAACCATTCTGCACCAAAAAGAGGCTAAAAAGGAAGCTGTCCCCCTCATAACCCAAAGAAATTTAGCCTATGTGGTGGATGAGAAGTGTATGATGGCATACCCCCTCAAAGTTGCTACTTTTCCCTCTATCTGACCACACAAAAATTGCTACAGTGGATCAGGGGGGTGCATGGAGGTGGCAGCGGCAAGAGGATGCCACCCAAAGGAAAGTGGCAAGCACCTATCCCCAGCAACAGTTCTGGGTTTCACAAAGAGGTGAAAAATTAATTGATTGAGAGGTCCAACTCCAGAGACAATTTTAGGTTTTGCCAAAGAGGCAAAAATCTGGATAAATCAAGGGGTCTAACTCCAAGGAAATTGAGGTTGATAAATCCCCTCAATACCCAATGGGACCATGCCTATGTGGCCTGGCCATAGGTGCAACCAGTCATCTGCCAAAGGAAGCGTTGCTGATCTGCTAATTGGAATCATGGTGGGAGGAAAAATTTAGCAGCAAAAATTGAGCAAGAGTCAGATGGCCAGAGAAAGGTTAATTTTGTCAAGTTAGTTGCAAAATCTCATTCCACTAAAAATGGTTGAGATTGCAATACATTTATCATGCATTCCCATTTATTTTCTAAGCCCCTAGGATTTAAGACAACTATCCCTCACTAGTATGGTTGTCAGTCAATACTCAATTTTTTGGTTAAAATAAACAGTTTTTCTAGATGAAAATTTCTAGATATAAAAATTTTCCATTTCTATCACTGCTACTACTCAGAACCATATTCTGAGGATTGTGCAATGACTGGGCCTTAGTAACCATTGTTATGATGCTTCTATCTCTACTCATCAAATGGGGTTACTGAGCAAGTGGCCCATTGGGGATATCCCCACCTGTGGATGCCCTCTGGCATCATGTCATTATATTATTGTTAGAGACCATTTCTCCCTACTTGGTGAGGCTTTGTTATCTCATTGCTCACCCCACAATCAGTGGTTCCTCATCACATCTTGGGCCCTCTGTGGCTCCTGAAGAGATATCAGTGGTATATTACACTGCCACCCCAGCAGCCTCAGTCTGGTTGCTAGTTGGGATGATAGTTACAGTGGTCACTAGTTGCTGCTCCCTATTCACTTCTCTTCCTGCCCACTATTAAGTTGTTTGAATGGCAATGCTACTAGCATTATGAGTTGCCTTCTGGGTGCTCATGGACTTTGACTGGCAGGCTAGTCTCAATTTTACTTGCTGCTTCCATGATAATTAGCCACTACACCTTATAAATTTTTTTGACACTTATAAATAAAACTTTACTTGTGAACATGCCCTGTTTTATATTGTTTTTAATAATCAGTATATATAGTAAGTTTTATGTATATATCTAATCAATAATAAACCACCTTTATATTGTAATAATTTTTAATATTAACTGTTATATATAAGTTAGATTATATGTATGATATAGTAAAATGAATTTAAAAACTGCTTATAGATAAGCAAAAAGGGCTATTCTTTAAATAATTATGAGGCACAACCAACTATTCTAAAGAATATTTTTTATAAATATGTATAGCTTTTATTAATAATACTCAGGTTAATATTTAATAGTTAAACTTACGCTCACTTAAAAAATATAATACAAAAAATTACTTTTGTACATAGATACTATAGATGTTAAATCAGAACTTATAATATCATATACATCTTTAAACCCTCAAACATTGTTTAACACTAAAATTAAACTTCAATTATGTATTTAAAAGTCAAGGAGATTATTTTTAAATAACTTGTGCTTTGTGTTATACAGTTGGTTTAGATTCTAATCATGAAACGATTGCACAATATATCATGTACATTGGCCTAGTTTTTACAAGATAGTCTAGGGGAATTTGCCATTATCAATAATTGAATTAAAATGATTTCATTATATCTATAAAGTTTTTCTTATATACTATAGACCAGATATCTTATTTTCATTATACTTGTATTCTATACCTATATATTTTATACCTTTATTTCTATATTGTTTTAAACTAAGTTCTTATTTATTTGTGTAGATAAGTAATTTGTACTTACATACTACACTTTATTAAATATTAAAACTTTTTATTTATGACTAATAGTATAATAAGATTTTTGCAATTTGTAGAATTAGAAAGCCAGTAAAGAAAAGTTTCATTATACATTGATAAATATGCTAACATGAAGCTAGTTTACTACTAGCTAATAGTTGAGGTAAAGCCTTAATTGTATAGATAAGATTATAAAAATAATGAAATTTTTTTATAAAATAGTAAATTTAGATAATGAAAAGTTAGATCTGTGGCTGTAAACAGAACAGTACAATGTTGTTATTTGCAATTGAGAAAAAACTATACATCAAGTTGAAAGTTATTAAGTTGATATGATAAAAATAATCATACATTTTATATGGTAGATCTTGAATTTTTTTGCAAATATATGAGCTCAAACTCACCAATCCACCTAATGGTAATGCAAATTTTATTCTATCAGAATGTCATCATATCAGTAGATGATACAATAAATTTTTAAAACCAACTCACTATGATGCTGCATGAGAGTAGATTATTACTAATACTGGTTATGTAATCACAATTAAGATGATATAGTTCAAGATCATAGTTATCTTCATTTAATCAATTACTAAAGCTCCTGTCATTGTACCACTAACTTAACTATGATTTGCTTAATTTTTGATGTATGCGTGTCAATAAGACTATCTACAGAATCATAATCTCATTTAAAATATATAAAAACCAAAAATTCAAGTATGTACTGTTTCTTATGTGGTACATGAGAACATTGTTAAAGCTAGAAATCATTAAGCAAATTTTTTATATTTAAGTATCCTAGATACTTTTCTAAGTTGTTGCATTTAACAGAATATCTTGTGGTAATTTACACATTTTAAGATAAAGTGTTATAAGGGATGATTAGCCAAGCGGTTAAAACTGCTTCCACCCTAAGTGTAGGTTTCAAGTTCGAAACCTGTACTGGCTACAAAAATTTTAGTTGGGACCATCTAGTACTAAAAAAAAGATAAAGTGTTATGGGGATAGCTAAAGAGCATTTGACTGACATTCTAAAGAAGATGTTGTCTTAGAAACTGTCATGTGTGTTCAAAATAGCTTTTTCAAGTATAAGAAATGATCTGAACAATTATTTTTATTTAACCAAGGTAAGCTGACCATGAGGCAGACATTACCAAAACTAAAAAACTAAAACTAATTTAATTTAATTGATTAAACAAAACGCCAAAATGAGTGAATTGAATGAAACACAACAAATGAAACAACCAACCAGGTTGGCAGTGAGAACTGCTTATTTCTCCATGGCGGAAGGGGAGGGGGGATTGGGGGGCTCATCTTCAGCAGCAGTTCCTCATCACAGAGTAGGGTATGTGCTAAGGCGGATAGCAAGGGCATTGGGGCATTGGCAGCATGTGGTTCAATATCACTAATGATTGGTATTTCATAGAAACTGCCAGCTATGAAAATGGAATTGATACATTTGGCTATAGCTTTTTCAACTTTAACGTGGGCATCTGGTAGTTTAACAAATGTGGCAATATTTTTTTTTAGTACTAGATGGACAAATGTGGCAATATTGGTTCAGGTAATCTTAGCTTTAGGATTACATGCTATAGTTACCACATTCTGGATAGCATTGTTGATATTTTTGTGCAATTGAACTATTGTAATTTTATTTTTTGGGGTGAGATTTGAGAGGATAACAGGAGGGGAAATACCTCCTGTGAGCATCGCCACTGATTTGGTAACAGCTTTGAAGAGGGGACAACAATATATTGTGGCAGCTGCTTCTACTGCAAACTGGTGGTCACTGTAGAATGATTTGGCAAATGGCTGTGGGGCATATGCCTGAGGCCCAGTGAGGCATGGGCCCCATTTGGGACCACAAATTGCAAGATGGGGTTGGAGCTATAGGCAACCAAACCTTTTATCAGCTCCTGGTGGAGCACCTCAGTAGAAAGGTGGATGGGCAAACCAGTGAACTGAACCACCAAAGTGGTATCTTCTGGGAGCCAGATCCAAATTGTGGGGAGAGGTGTACCCTGAAAAACCAGGGGCACAGTTGCCACAGTGGCAGCATCAGCTTCACAGTTGAAGTTGAGATCAAAATACCCCTTATAGGGGCAGAAGTCAATAAAAATGATGGAATTAATCACCGCATGAGTATTCTGATAATGGCTTAGTCATGGTAGGGGAAAAGTTTCCCATAGTTGACCCTAAGGCTGAAATGCATGTTGCTCCAGGGGAGCACCAGGGGGCAATGAGGCACCACTTGGGTTCAAGCAAGGTGGGTGTTGAGATCCTTGGGAGGAATGAATTGTCCCAGGGTTTGGTATGACTGGGTGAGCCAGTCTGAGCATGTTTTCCTATCAGATAGAAAATGGTGGGGGGAGTTTCACCGCTGCCCCACACTGGGGCAGCTGGCAGGTTATCCAAGTACATTGAAGAAAAACTATGGCGGGCAATTGAGATTTACTATTTTCATATAGTTTTCTCAGAAAGTTATGCTGAGCAGAAAATGATCTGAACAATTATCAGAGCCTTAATAATCTAATAAAATGATCAAATGATAACTACCAAAATCAAATAAGTTAAAAATAATAAGAGCTTTTAAATTATTCTGAGTATAACCAAAACGCTGGCACACCAAAATTAACTTATTGTATAGAATACTATCAAGAAGGACAATAGTTTGGTTGATCTAGAAGACAATATTGGATAAGTAACAATGAATTAGATCTTGAATAAATTAATGATCACACAATCAATAAAGTGAATCAAAGAAAAATCCACAGACCCTTGTGGGCATATCAAGTCATATATATATCATGTAGTTGATAAGTACACATTTGTAGATTTAGGAATTGAGTATATATAATAGATCATACAGAAGGTCTGAATGTAATTTAGATATAGAATCTGCCATTTTAGGACAAAAAGTGGCCTTAAAAAGAAGATTGATATATGGTAATTAAATCTATAACAACTTTCAACTTACCCTTCCTGATTTTTTTGATTTTAGTTATGAATTCTATATTTTTTATAAAAATTATCTATTACAAGGAATATTATGTTTTCTTTAAATTCAATTGTTCTAAAAAGGTTGTGTTTTTCTTTATAGAGCTTGAGAAAATTGCACCAACATTTAGTCAACTTTAGGAAATGATGACTTTTAACTCTGCTGTTACAAAAGGATTGCACGTTCTTGACCTACAAATTAGTAGATCTGGTGCTAATAACAAAATTATACACACTGGCCTTATATTCTTTCATATAATTTTTTAATCACATTTTTTATTATATTTTAAGTAATCTTTGAGATATTCTGCTTACTGAATATTACAGATGTTCATTTTGCTATTTTTACATAGATAGAATTTCTTTGTTACTTGACACCAACATATAACTCATTATAGGGACATAGTTCTTCATATTATTTATTGTTAATTTAAAGCTACTACCTGTAAAATTAGCATTTAATCATTTAACTAAAGTTCAATTTTCTTCCATGTAACAAAAAGTTTTACCATTTATCAATTCACTTAAAGTTTACTATAGCTATTGGCTTAAGTTAGCATCTGGGATTCAGGGTGTTAACTAGGTAAGTAAGTAAACACTTTAGTATGAGTTAAAGAAAAATTTAATAACACTCCAATATTAGAGCTAAAAAACACAAAGATGGGATAATGCTAAGGTAAGTTCAATATATCTCATGGGGTGTTTCAGTAGTAGAGTATGAACTCAATAACCACTGAATCCCTAGTTTAATTATGATAGATAAACTTTGAGTAGGTTATGATTTAGGATTGTGTTGGCATTGCGCACAAATGCCCTAAACCAAGATAGCAATTAGAAAGGAATTTTATGGAGTTTCTGACATATCATAATAATGCTTATAGAAATTTACCAGTATATATTCTCCTTTCCCATTAATTTTGACTTTGGTATTTTCTCCTTTAGTCAGTGTGGTATTTTTCTCAGGTCAGCTATCTCAAATAAGTAATTTTAATTTCAATAATACTTTTGGGACATGCAAACAGTAAAATGGACAAGTTTGATATCTCTCAAGGCAGCAGGAAAGTAATCAACTGGCTGAGGAATCAAGGATAAGAAGGCTTGAAGTTGTAATATCAGGAGACAAGATATTCTTCAATATTTAGTTATTGGATAATCACTTAATAAAATTAAACAAAAAGATCATAAGACAAAATAAGTGATGCTTATTTTGGTTAAAACTTCATATAGTTTATAAGACTTTTGGATTATATTTGACAAAATGAACTTTTAATCTCTCTTAAACAAGATTCTTCATCAACTGCTGTGGAGATGCTAATTGACATAATTTCTAGAGGAGATTGGAGGTTGTCCATCTATATCAGAAGCTGTCACTTCAGGGGGTAGCTGAATATTCTAGCAATTGCGGATCAGGTGTTGAAATGACTCATTCATCAATTAATTTATCACTGAGGAATTCTTCTTGGGAAACAGAGTCAATCTTATCTCCATTATTATCCAATGTCCAACAATGCCCCTCAAAATCCTGTTAAAGAAGAAATTAGGGCCAAGTAATTGAGCATAAACCTTATTAACTACAGATCCATAGCCAAATTGGCAATGGAATATTCAGAGTTGTATTTTTGAATAACTTTATATGGACCAGACCAAGTGATATCAAGCTTTTTGGGTTGAACTCCTGGTCAATGATATAAAACATAACAAGATCTCCTAAATGAAATTGGTAATACAGGTCATTTGGAATTTGATTGTTTGGTTATAGAGGTTGTGTATATTATTGCTTCCATAGAAAGATCCTGTAACCAAATCATCTCATCTGCTAGAACTCTTATGGTTAAATAAGTGGTATCTGAAACAGAATTATCTAGTAACGGTTGTATACTACATGGCAACCTGAAAGGGTGGTTAGCCTGGCAGGGTAATTTCTACTTCCATTATAGTGCAGGGTTTGTATAATTTAAGTTTGAAACTTGTACTGACTAGAAAAATCTTGGTGTGGTATATTTGTCCCAGGGTTGACCCACCTCAAATACTTTTCATGGCAATCTGGGTTTTCTCTCATACAAAGCCCAGAAGGGGGACATCTTGATAATTCAGTGATAGCTGATTCTGAAAGCCATCAATGCACTAGAAAGATAATGATTCCAACGATGAGGTTACAAAATTGCTATATTTAACAGGATAGAAACCAAAGTCCCATTAGCACGCTCAAAGTCTCCATTGGATGAAGGATTGTTGGGCGTCAGGGAGGAATCATTGGTGGCACAATCATCTGAAGGCAGGGCTTCAAAGTTAGCAGCCTTGGATGTGATGGTTTCCATTAAAGTTAAGTAAAATAAAATAAGATTTCAGATGAGAAGTGTTTTATTTAGAATAACCAAGCACTATTTATAGTGCTTCAAAATGTAAGGATAGGAATAGGGATTGTAATTATAGGAATAGGGATTTTAAGGGTAGTGTCATGGGACCTATAGGAAAGTCCCAATACTAGGATAGGTGTAACTAGATTAAGTGCGGATAGAGATTAGATAACGATTAGGAAATGTACATGTTCCCCAAATTTGGCATAATTTGAGAAAAGCCCCTAATTTGGTATTACAGTTGAATCAAACTCCATTCACAAAATTATTGGGCCATCTGAAAATTATGCCCTTTGTTTGATTATATCGATTTTTTCCCTGGACAAGGCTTTCACCTAATCCAGGGAGAATCCCAACAAGGATTATAAGGAGCAATAAAATGATGACTACATTAAACAGCAAAGTCATCTCCCATAATACCATCAATGTAAAATTAAGATCATTATTCAATATTAATACTTGTGGGCACTCATGCTGGGTGAAAACGTGTTGAAATAAAAACATCTCTGTGGCTTTAGCAGTAAGAACTGGCACTTAAATGGCTATCACTCATTTAGTTAAATGGTCTATGGACAACAGTATAAACTTATGGCCATAGAGCCCCATCAGTAAAGGCACCACTACATCTTTACTAACCACGTGAAAAGTCCTGAAGGGACAACAATTTGATCTTGATATCAAGTTCCAGGCCAATCATGGTTCTTTCAAAATAAGGCACACCTTGAAGACTTCTTGGATGGTTTTTAACATCCTGTTCCAATAAGTATCAAGTCTTTGGCCATTTGTAAGTCCTCTTAGTGGCACCATGACCAATTGCATTATGTCCTTCCAAAATTACTTCCATTCAAGTAGAGGGACAGATGGAGGGGATCTATTTACCATCAATAGTTTATAGAGTAATCCTTTTCAAATTGAGTGTTTTAAGTCTTCTTATATAGTCCTTCATGTATTTCTTTAGTCTCAAGAGCTCTTCTTCCCAGTAAGCTAAAAGATCATAAAACTATCCTCTTCATAAGTAAGCACAGCCAAGAAGGGCATCCTGGATAGACCATCTGCGTTTTGATGGATAGTTCAGCATAGTGTCAAAAGAGAAACCATAACTTTTTAAGAAAAGGGCCCAGTGTGCTAACCATCCATTGGGTCCTTCATTTGCTGTAGCCACCATAATGAGGCATGATTGGTGACCACAGTGAAATGAGTTACATACAGATAGGGACGGAACTGTTTAACATCTAACAGGACAGCCAGGCACTCCCACTCAGTCCATTATAATTTCTCTCCGCCTTACTTAGAGACTTACTGTAGGAGGCAACTGGATGATCTACCTTATTGTCATTATATTGAGCGAGGATTGCTCCAACCATGACATCACTGGCATCATTAAACGATATAAAAGGTTGATTGAACCAAGGATATATTAAAATTGACTGAGTACATAAGACATTCCTAAGCAAATTGAAAACATATTCTTGTTCAGGTTTCCACTCAGAAAGTACTCCTTTTTGTAATAAGTGAGTCAAGGGTTCTGATAAATCAGCAAATCTAGGAATAAACTGTCATTAGTATCCAACCATCTATAAAAGTACTTTTATATCTCTTAAACTAGCAGGCCAGGACATCTTCTTATTTGCATCAATCTTTTTGGAAATAAATTGAATTCCTTTCTTTGATACCCATTTCTGAGAAACACCAACTAATTTTAAAAAATGAACACTGATGTTTCAACTTTAGTGAGCCTTCTGAAGTCAATTAAATACTTCTTGTAGGTGATCCATATGTAATTTGAAAGTCTTCATGAACATAGATATATCATTGAGGTAAAATAAAATGCAGAAAAAGTTTGAGATCACCTAAAAAAATTATCAATTGCTCGTTGGAAGGCAAAGGGAGAGTTACACAATCCCTGCAGCATTCTGGTGGGCTCAAACAATCCTCATTGGCTATTTAGGCATATTTATGTTGACTTCAGGTGCCAGTTCTATATGCCAATAACCACTTGCTAGATCTATAGCCAAAAAGTATTGGGCGCCAGAAAGTAAACAAAGAGAATCATCGATGTGAGGAAGGGGGTAAATATCCTTCTTAATAACAGCGTTAAGGTGGAAGCAATCCATTACCAATCTATGACTACCCTTTTTGGACTAATAGAAGGGGAGAAGCCCAGGGACTATGGGAAGGAACCCATAACCCAGAATCCAATAGTTATTTAAGTTCAACCTTCACTTGAGCTTCTTTGACCTTACTCTTTCAATATGTTCAGGCGTGAAATGGGGGTGCATCTCCAGTCTCTACTTGATGTAATACAACATTCATTTTACCAAAGTCATGTAGAAGTTGAAAAAAGATCAAAATTTTCTTCCAATAATTGATCTACTTCTTTACGCTAATCAATAGTTAATACAGGGCTAATGGAAGGGATAGTATGGCCAATGAAAAGGAGGCTGCATAATACCCATATCTCTTGTTTCCCCATACTTTGAACTTCTTTCACTTTGTCATCAGCCAATAGGTGAATAAAGCAAATGGGGTTTTTGGTCCAAAATTCATTGGTGTATCCGTTTTTTAGCATGTGTGGTGCCTAACCCAAAAGTGGAGCCGCCATGCACCTTTATTTGAAAATGGGCTAAAAAAGGGATTATTAGAAATAAAAAAATCTAATATGGCACCTCAGCTAACATCCTAGAAAGCCATATCAGAAGGTGAGGAAGCTTTGAAACTTTTGTCCGGTGCCTGCTTTAGCTGGCAGACCATGGAGAACAACATTGAGGTAGGAGCATCAGCGACATGAGGCATAATGAGGTATAATATTGGGGTTTCTTCATTGATGAGGCCAGCAGTGTCCTTTGCCTCAACGTATTGAGCAAGTTGATTCTCAGAAAAAGTGATGGTAGCAGGAACACAAGTAAATGACTTCTTGCACTGGTAGGTTTCCAGATAATTGGGGTTGAATATTGAAGTTTTTGCCACATCAATGCATGTGCAACTCGCTCCAAAAGCAAGCTCCTCAATTTCATATTTCATATCCTCATCAAAATTATGAGGGAAATTGGGGATAGGAATACTCTCAACAAGGGGTTCCATTGCTCCATGGAGTTACTGGTGAAGTAAGGTGTTAGAAGGAGCAGTCACAGCTTCAACTGCCATTTTATTAATATTTTTATAGCAGATACCCATTTTTTGGAAAAAAATATTGGAGCCACAATTTGGGAGAATTGACAAAAAAATCCTCTAAAGCGAAATCTGGCTTGACATGGTACAGCCATTCATCCTCATCAATCCATTTGAGAGCCCCAAATGGATTGATTTCAACCAGCAATGGGCCAGCCACCAGATTTTGGGGCATTTGCAGGAACTAATTGACCACATGCTGTTGACCATGGCAGCTCAGCTGAAACTGAGTCAGCCATCAACTCAGGATTCCATAATCTAGTTTAATTGTTTAAATTTTTAAGATGATTTAAATTTTGATTGGCTGCTGCCTTGGAAGCAGCGCCAAAATTTTCTGAGGTTGGGGGCAGGAGGTGTAAACCCATTTTGAAATAGTGCCAAACTGGCCACTAACCCAATGCTGAAGGAAGGAGCGGTGGAAGCAGCAGAGGTGAAAGCTATAGGGCACTTGTGCTTTAGTTGATCAAGCTCAAAGCACAACTTGGCAAATGGTGCAGCTGTTCTTGATGAGCGCCGAGAATGGGTGATCAGAGGCAAATCTGATCACTGTGTGAGGGGGGACCACAAGATGGGTGTCACAATGAAATGGGTGGATTGTCACAAAGGTGTGCAGCCCTGCCAAATGATTTTCTCCATTTTTAACCACAAATTGCAACATGGGGTCTGCACCATAAATGACCAAAACCTCCATGAGCTCATGGTGGAGGCATTTTGGGGAAAGGTGGGAGGGCTATCCAGTGAACTGGACCACCAAAGTAGCCTCATTGAGGAGCTGGATGCAAACAGTAGAAAGAAGAAGTTTTTCTAAAAATTAATGGCAGCTTAGATGCTGCTATTGCATTGGCCTTAGAACAGAAACTGAGTTTGAATACCCCTTAAAGGGGTGGAATATAATGAAGATGGCAGGTTTAAACACCGCTGTGGCCATCTCAATGATGGCCACACTTGCATATGGGAAGAGGTTCCCATATTTGACCCAGAAGCTAAAACACAAATTGCTCCATGGGAGCACCAAAGGGCTCCAGAGCACCACCTGAGAACTTGCAAGATGGTGGATCAAGCCCCAAGGGGGAACATAACGCCCAGTAGCATTAGGGGCTAGCAGAGCCAGCTTGGGCTTGCTTTGGTGGCAGCTGAAAGATGCCAGATGGTGGTGCACCACCACCTCAAGTCAGGGCAGCAGGCATCAATTGCATCAACATCGGTAAGCTTTGGCTTGATTGAGTGGTCATTTTTGTATTTTTTAAAAATCCCAATTTGGCTTTGATTTAGTCTTCAAAGTGAAAAAGAGAAGTCACCACATAGAGTTCAAATTGCATTTCTGATTATTCAGTTTGTTGACTAGTTTCACTAGATGTTCCATATCTTAGCTGAGTGAGCACAATCAAACGCAATTATTCTTCACATTCCATTTTCAGGAATAAAACTTCTCTGATCAAACCTCCTTCTTTCTTTTTTCAAGGAATGTTACTTTTCCAAGTAACTCATTGCTGAAGTTGGAAACTTCTTCTACTCCTTACTTGATCTTAATGACTCTTCTCTAGGGGAGCAAATTCTCTATGATCAGCTGAATTCAAGGCGTTCTTATTGATGGTTGCCAATTTATCCATAGCTTTCTTAATTCTTCCTTATATGACATTGTGCATTGCTTATCTTACTCAACTACCCCTGTAGTGAGCGCCAATTGTTAAAATCTGGGGTTTCATTGATCGTCATTTTTAGAAGTTTACTGCACAGGTTTAGTTATGTGCACAATTTGTGTTGCTTGATAGTAATAGACATATTGGCGATAATAGTATGAAGACTACTATCCATAGTTGGACAAATAAACCAAATGTGATCCAACGCTAAACTGGAATGTTCTAGGAGATACTGATTATGTTGACAATTAGGGACTTCTTCCCTAATCCAGCTGAACTTAATCCACTCTCAGATTCAGGGGTTCCAGCCTTAGTTCCATCACTCTGAGTTGATGGATATCTATGGTAAAGGCCTGCTTCTCTTCTAAGGATATCCAATCCTTACACTTTATCGCACAAAAGAGTTTATAATTATTGTACTGCAACAATAATAAACAGAAGATGAATATAACTTATTAATGCTACTTAAGTGGCTTTATTAATAAAATTACTAGGGTGTTTATAGGGGAATTTGGCGCTCAACTCTTCGTTTGGCACCTCAGCCATAAAATGGCAGCTATTTTCATTAATTACCCTGAAAAGTCTCTTCTGGTGATGGTATTCTCCATCAGATTAAGAATTCCTCCATCAGACATCCCAGAAACCTAAAAAGGGAAAGAGCCATAAAACATGTCCTTAACATTCCCGTTCAATCACAGCAAACCAACCACATTTAGCTAGCAACCTGCTTAGCTAATGGGACTTTTTTACCCATTATAGCAGGTCACAAACTAATTGATTAATTTTGCTAGTTGCAGGCGTCACTCGCCTTAAAAATGCTCTTAAATTACCAATCAGTCAGTGATGAAACCTTACCAATCCCAATTGGTACACCTAATAGTTAATTGACAATTAACTATCAAATGCCTTAATTCTGTCAGTAACTCTGCCTGACATGATCTTAAGCATTTTCATGGATTGATCTTTGACGGATCTGAACCTGGTGGATTACCCAAAAACCTATGGATATTATTAAGCCAAAATTAAAATCAACCAATATCCAATTCATTTTCTAGTGAGACTTATCCCCTAGCAAATTAGCAGATAACCTAGGAAGCTGGAAAGGTGGGCAAAAATCATAGCACCAGAGCTGGCTGATAATCTCTTTTGATAACGCTCCAATACTTTGTATTCAGCTCTGTTTTTCAATTATTAATCTAGGCATTTTCGTGCTGTACACTTTGAAAAGTTAAATTTAACCCTAATCAAATATATTGAAAACTGGTATCAAGTTGTTACATTGAGGCTCATTGCTGAGCGCTAGTACTTTAAGTATATGTGATCTGATCTACTATCACAGCTTGCAGTATGGCCTGTAATGTCCTTATATTTCTTGTAGTAGGCTGCACAAATTTATTAACATAATCATTACTATTGTCAAATGTTTATAAATATCTGGCAAGGGTAGGCAAACTCATGTGTAGTTGGATTTGAAGGAACCATCTCTTATACTCCTAACTTACTATGTGATAAAAAAATCCACATCTTTGGACTAAATTTTGGTGAGTAAGATTTTTTAAAACTTGTGATTTCTCTCACTTATCCAGGCTGTTTCTGATCCACTTAGTGAGTGGCTCATAGAGGGAAACCATCATTTCATTTATTATAATATTTGATAAATGGATATTAGGAATCCAATGTCCCAGACTCTATATAAATTTTGCTACCCTGACTTGTGTCATAGATCCTTCCTTTTGTCCAATCATATGCTCCACTTTTAGTTGATAAATATAGTCTTCTTTCTTTGTAAAAAAACTTGACCCCCCTGTAGTGATTACCAATGTAAAAACCTTATGATTTTACAAGTGAACTAGTACAATCAATTGGTTTTTTAGTTGACAGTAAATTTTTTTTTATGGAAACAACTAGCTCAGTTAGATTTCTTCAGAGTGACTTTGACCTTACTCTGGTAATTGAAGACAATTGAATTGACCTCACAAAGGTAGTTGATAATTATATAGGTGAATTATTTAAAGCACTTCCATAAAAAGCAACATAATTATGTTAGTTTGAGGATCTATTGTACTTGCTATATTAAATTAAGGGTTACTATATGGGGCAAGAGCATTAAAAGACATATAAATATTTTCAATTGTGGCTATCACAACTATCTCAGCACACTTTGCCAACAATAAATAATATTAGTTTACAAGATGGACTAACTTCCTAAAAAACGTGTTTTTACACTTAGATAGGCCAGCTTATTTTATAAAAGTAATGTTCTAAAACGCCACAAAAAATTAAATATTAAATTAACAGTTACAACTGAATGATTTATATAAGGAAGTTTTATTCCATGAGTCAACTTATTAAATAATTATATTGATAATAAAATTTCCCTGTTAATCATAATTGTAACTGACATCAGAATTGCATTCTTTGTGATTTTTTAAAAAATAAAATAATTGGTGACTATCACTAATCAAATAAGCTGTAATTAACAACTTTAATAAATTTTATAAGCTTTACTTTAGATGAACCAATTACTTTAACAATCATCAGATCCCAATCTAAACCAAGTGGATAATGTGGTCTTATGAAATTCTAACACAGGAACTATGCCTAATAAGAGATTTAAGGATGTTTTACGTTGATGCTTAATAGAAGGAAATATGCAGGTTTAAAATAAAACGCAATAAAAGGTACATACCAATAGATTCATTTGACTTCCAGTCCATTTTATATCCTTAAAAATTAGAAATAACATCCATCTTACTACTAGTCAAGCATATATCTGAGCTTTTCAAGACATATTAGCACAGAGTTCACTGCTTAAATAATAGCATATATACAAGTATTTTGTACCTTACAAATTTCATTGTTGCCTTAATGTGTCATAATGATTATGTAAGGGTCTTCACCATGGCCATTAGGCTGGACAGGACGCTGCACCCCTTTAATTGAAGTAAAGGAATGTCCCCTAAGCACTACCGCTGTAGAAGATAGAAGATTTGGGGCACACCCTTGACAAGTGGTAGGTGGCTGCCATCCCCTAGAATATGCTCACCCCAACATCAAGCCAGCAGGTTCCTGACCCCTTTATCATTACTAAATCCATAAAGTTGTAAATAGATGAAAATCGTGGACATTTTCCAAGAGGCTTGAAACCACACTAGTAGATCTCAATTGAATCCCCAAATGAGGATAACCACCATGCTTGATTATGAGTAAATACATAGATTAACTAATTAATTATTTCATGGATGCAACAATCAAGAAAACTCTTGCAGTTGAGGTAACCCTGATGGAGATTAAAGCATAAAGTTTACCACTTGCAATAGCTGTTCAAACTCTTCTAGTCAAAGCATCATATGAGCCACCAGCTTTATTTAATAATGGAGGTCCCAGAGAACAATAGAAGACTTAAGAAAACAAATATGAACAAGTTTCTGGCAACACTAAAAATATTTGACCACCTCTCCTTTTTATAATAGTAAGCAAGGAACCCCCCACCCCCATACCAATATAAAAACCCAGCACTCTACTATAGGCAGAGTGCTGGGCTATTTTGTAGTTTCCTTATTAAATTGATAATTAAAAAACCCACTAGCTTTTTAATCCTACTAAGTTTTGAAAGGTTCTGCCAACTCTAACAAAATTGCCATGACCAATGGAGGGCTCCCACTCATTAATCAAAGTAGAGGTGGTGGATTTCAGAATTCTCCCTTTATTGGGGAAGCCCCAACTAGGGGTCATGACCCACCTATGGGCAGATGCCAGATTGGGCTCCCCATTAACTTGGGTTGAGCCCAATCCAAAGTATCAGGGATCAACCTCAATAATATTTAAATTTTATTTAATTTAACACTGGCAACTAATGCTGAGGATGTCAAAACTCAATCAGGTTGCAGCAAAATCCCTTTCAGTGCTCATACTTAATCAAGTTACCCTTTTAACCATCAGCAATTTATGCTGAGGATGGTTCCACTCCCCTTGTTCATTTGTTTATCTCAGTCAGTAATTGACTCCAAGGTTTCCCTTTCCCAATCCAATTCTAACCTCAAGGTTCTATAAATACCCCAAGGATTATTTAATAAAATTACCATCTCTCACCTATCTCTTTTCCATTTTTAGCTTTATTAAAGGCCTTAATGGACTATTAACTCACGGTGGCTTTGGGGCCCTAATTAATAGGGGCTGGGTTGGAGTTGCTCCCCTGAAGTCCTGACAGTGGTTCTCACTACAGGGGCCCCCAAATTGCCAGTGAGAGCTAAAATTGGAAGGAGGAGGGGGATCCCTGGCCTCTGACCCAAGAGGGCAAGCCAGGATGGGGGCTGATGCCTCCCAAAACTAGCCTGGGTGGCCAAGCTCAGGCTACCAGGGTGTCATTCCCAATGCCAGCTTTTATGCTGATGCCAGCCCCAGAACTGATTCTAGGACCTCCTCCCAATGATGGCTTCAGTGCCAATGCTGGGTGTCACCCCAATGCCAGCTCCAGCGCTGATGCCAGGTGTCACCTTAATGCTGGGACCTTATCCAGATGCCAGCCCCCACGCCAATGGCTGCCCCAGTGCAATCCTAATGCCAGCTCTATGATGTTGGACCACCTCAGCTCTGACCCCTAGTTGAGGCTTGGAGGGGGCTCTGTCAGGATTCTCCCATTATTGGGGAAGCCCCAACTAGGGGTCATGACCCACCTATGGGTGGATTCCAAATTGGGCTCTCCATTATTTTGGGTTGAGCCAATCCAAAGTATCAGGAATAAAATACAATAATAATTAAATTATGTTTAATTTGACACTGGCAACTAATGCAGAGGATGTCAAAACTCAATCAGGTCATGGAAAAATCCCTTTTGGATCTTGCACCCCAATCAAGTTACCCTTTTGGGACCACTGGCAATAATGCCAAGGATGGTCCCACTCCCTTAAAATATTTATTTATCTCAGTTGGCAATAAACTCTTAGATTTCCCTTTCTCAATCTGATTCTAGCCTCAAGACCCTATAAATAACTTGAGGCTTATTTCAATAAAATTACCATTTCTCACCCATCTCTTTTCCGTTTTTAGCTTTATGAAAGGCTTAAATGGCCTATTAACTTGCTGAGGGCTTTGGGGCCCTGATTAATAGGGTCCAGGTTGGAGTTGCTCCACCAAAGTCCTGACAGTGGACAATTCCTTAATGTTCACTGTATTAACATCTCATAATGGAAATAACCAAAGAACCCACCTTATGTAACTACCCCTACCATCCACTGCTTGAAGTAATGCAAGCAGTATTACCACCCCAATTAAAATGCAAAAGTAATCAACCTGATCCACCACACTAAGACCAAGTTAAGAAGAAAACATTATGACAGATAGGAACGTCAAATAAGACACTGTGAACAAAATTGAAAAATGGCAATTGTACTCCATTACCAGGTGCGCAATCAGGATAACTCTGAATTGGAGTCTGACCAAGGAAGACAGATACAAGCGCCTCCATCTAGACTAAATGGCCTTTCCTCATTGTGATAAGCGTGGGCAAAATGGTGCCGATTATCAGTTTACTAAATAAAACAGTATTTATGTACTTAGATTAATACTTTCTGCACCTCACCAAAGTGGGTCCTACTCCTAGATACTCATAACGGCAATTCTGTGCAGAGTAAGGATGCTATTATGAGTATTGTGTTATTCTCCAATGGAAGCCAAGTTTTTCCTTGGAACGTCAAATGTCTGGATTGATAACTCATTTTCTCAATATTGCAGTTATGTTAATGGCTAAGATCTTTTATACTGGGTTAATAAACAGCTGAAGAAGCCTATATGGACTTATGCGCGTCCTTTTGGTATGCTGGTCCTAAATTACAATGATTATATACATCAAATTAGTACTTCTCATCTGGGTCACAACTGATAACCCTCCTTTGAGTGCCCAATCCTGAAATATGATTGTGATAGGGCCTACATACTGTCTCAAAGATGAAGTAGCCCGCCAGGTGTTGGAGTTCTAGCCAAACTTAAACTGTGAGCTACCCTAACAGGAATCATGGAGGTCTCATAGGAACAACAGTTGTTGGCCATACTCGATGGCCCCCAAGAGAGATGAAAATGTGGGCACAAACCCTATTTTACCAGAATTTCTGCTTAGGGGAGGCCCCACTCTCTCCCTAAACGATTGTCTAATTAATGGTAGCCACTACAGCGTCAAGGAAACAACTTATATTCTCCTTATTTCACCAATGGGCCCTCACCTTAAACTTAGATGACCACATCAAGGCATTCCAGCTGCTAGTTGATTCCTTTAAACTCTTATAGGATATTTCCTTTACCAATTTCTTGGACTTTCTCAATAAGCGGGAGGGCTTCCATTTGGCGTGGTACGTTGCTTCTTAGAACCAGGAGGATAATACAGTCTGGTTTAATGGATTGATGTATGTCCTGGATTCAGATGTAGTAGGAAACCAACCCTCCAGGATATTAATGGCCTAACAGACCACCCCATCCACTCCCAATGAGGGAGTGCTTAGGCTTTTGGATGGTAAGGAAAAAAGCATCCAACAATGAAGATAAGGGATTAGACCAACTCTCTAATGGTTCATCCAATCTTAACACAAAGAAAAAAGTACTACCAGGCTACCATCCCACACGCACCAGCAGTGCTTGCTCTCACCCCTTATTCTCCCACTTGGCCTTATACAGCAGAGATTTTGAGTTGGTTTCTCCCCTTCCCACAACCTAGAAATTACCTCTGATTAATTTTGGGACACATAGTTGTCTCAACAATTGATTGCACACCACAGTCGCCTTTTTTAGCACAAGATGGTCCCATTTCACACCACAATCATTTGCATTACAACCCTTGGATCCTGGTGGCGCGTCTGACCCCCAAGAGCCTAAAATCAAGAAATATTTGGGTGACGTGGCTAATAAATCCCCAGCAATGCTCTTAATCCCATAAACCTGGAGGACCCAAAGGTGTTCCCTTACCAACTTGCAATGATGGAATAGATTGAAGCGGAACGCCGCTAAAATCTGATCATTTAATATCTCACCTATGCTTATTAACAAACCCATCAGACCCCATTTTGGCCCGGATATACTACGCCCAAACTACAGAAATGCTCTCTTAATTCCTCAAATAACTTCATGGTCATGACAAGTTGGCCATGAACATAGATACCAAACCTGGTGAATGTGCTAAAAAATGACTTTGAAAAATTTGATCTGCTTACTTCTTGTTTGCCATGGATACCACAGTAGGTTCAAATCACACTGTAATGAACGCCTTTGATGGACAATGGCACTTCTGGTAACTTTATCAACCTCAAGGTGGCACAGGCCTTGGATCTAACGGTTATCATGGTTCCCCACCCATGAGGATCTACAATTACCAATAATAACACTGCCCTATGAAAGCTGTTCCACTTCATGTCCCACAGACACCAATTCCCATGCCAACTTTCCAGCAATTCCAGACCTAATCTACCCCTTGACTTTGGACATAGGCTGGTGGCACCAAAAGTTGGTATCCATCAACTTTGAGCGGAACATCCTCACCCTCACATCCTTCTATCATGTGGATGATATCCCTCTTTTCCCTACCCTGATGGAAGGCAATGCAATGCAGCAACCGTAGAATACTCCTCCTATGAAGCAATAGCCAAACTGCCCACAATTTCCTGTATCCTTAAACCCTATAAGGGGATCTAAAAAGTAAATGGGGCCAACTGTCTTCCACATCACTCTGAGTTTGACCTAGTTTTTCTTGACAAAGGATCTTATTAAGATCAACTGTCCACTCTAACCCTATACCACTGCTAGGGATAAATCCTTGATGACCTGGATTGATGAGATGCTAGCCAAGGGATGGTCAATTAAGAAGGCATTGCCAGTATCATCTCCAGTTATGGTCAACCAAAAACTGGATGGCACTATGTGGCCATATGTGTACTATGGCCACCTAAACAACATACTATTCCAGACTCTTATCCATTACTGTTCAAGGCCCATAATCTCACAAGCAATCACAAAATCCAAAATATTCTCAAATCTGGATCTAGTTAATGCGTTTCATCAAGTCAGAGAAGAAAGGGGTAAGTATGGCTCAAAGCCATCCTAACATGCCATGGCATATACTAATTTAAGGTCATGCCGTTTGGCCTCAAAAATGCATCACTGTATTCCAAGGAGTCATTGACTACGTGCTAAGAGGCCTCCGTTTTATGTGTGCCATGACATACATCAATGACATCTTGTTTCACTCCCACACACCCAAAAAACACAAAATTTTTAATGGCAGTAGCCGCCGCCCTACAAAGGACAGATCTGCATGAAACCCCTTAAGGTAAAAATTTTCTAGGGACATAGCCTAGCGCTAGTGAAGCTCATTCTCAAAAACGGACATGCCATAGCCCCTAAAAATTTGAAGCAATGAGGTCATGAGCAATCCCAATCAACCAGAAGCAAATCCCCAGTTTCTTACAAATTATCAATTTCTTGAAAAAATCTCCCCAGCAACATGTAACTGGCCGCCCCCTCCATCCCCTAACAGGCAAAAACGCATTATTTATCTTGTTGAAAATAAGCCATCAGGCCCTTGATGCCATCAAAGAGGTCTTTACTACCGCGCCAGTCCTGTGCCACTCTATGAAGAGAAACCATTCATTATAGCATGCAACACCTCCAGAACAGCCATAAGGTTGTTCTATTTCAGGAGCATGATGGACGCAAACACCTGGTAGCATACTAATCCAAGGAATTCACTATTGCTGAATGTTTATGGGCAATCTATGATAAAGAACTGGACGCTGTCACCTTGTCAATGATGCAATAGCAATACTTGCAACATGGATCGAGATACATGTTTACAGTGCACACAGACCACAAATTTTTTGCCATACTTTTACAAGCCATAGAAGCTGGTGCATCAAAAAACTAGGACACACCGTGACCCCCTCAACTTTGACTTCAAGATATGAGTTTATCTGAGGGCTTATGCACATACTACTAGACATCCTGAGTAAAACTCATCATTTGGACCAGATCCTGTGGAAGAAATTGAACTGCTCATGGTGATCTCTCTAGAGCAATTTCTGGTGAAACCCCAACAGAAACAATTGCCATTGCCACTATCACACCCCACCTTCAATCTGTAGAAAACTCCTATAAAACACACAACCAAACTGAATGTTGCTTCTGCAGCCCCCACCAAGACCAATACCCACAAAAGCATCACAATGATTGATACCAAGGTATACCTCTTAGATGCTGTGCTAAACACCTAAACTGAAATCCCAGGACAAGCCCTGGAAGATAAGATACTAGTAGGTAAAAGCCCCTTCAGGAGGTACTCTAAAAAGGATAGGGTAATTTACTTTAACAATAATTATGGGTATGTAAATACTACGTCCACAGGTTATAAGGGAACATCACACCTGCTGACCATGCAAAAACCCTGGCGTGAAAAATGCATCAACTAGGTAAAATGAGAATAAGACTAGAATGGACTAACAAAGGATGTTCTTATCTGTGTAGAATACTGCCTCGTCTGTGCATGATTAAAACTGTAAAGGATGAGCAGTAATGGACTCTTGCACCCACTCCAACAGGTGGTAGGGCCCTGGAAGTTGGTATTATTGTAATTCATCATAGGCCTACCAACCTCATGGGGATTCAATGTTATTATGGTAGTTGTAGACTAATTCACATGATATGCCATACTTACCTCATATCTGTAGACAACTATGACCAAAGACATGCTCACCTATTTGTGTCCAACAGTTTTACCAATTTTTGTGGTTCCACAAGGAATGATAAGCAACAGAGGTCCTTATCTAACCTCAAAATTCTGGGATTCCCTTCGTGATGTTTGAAAAAAAACTGTGCTGGTTATCCACGTAACACCCACAATCCAACAGACAAACGGAGAGGACAAATCAGTTTCTTGAACAGTACCTCGCTGCTACACTATTGCTTCCCAGGACACCTGGGTGGATGACCTCCTATTATCCCAGTTTTGGTATAATAACTCCCTTCACGTGTCAACAGGGGTGTTGCCAATGTACGCCAACTTGGGCTAGAACCCTGCTTTCACCATTTGCCCATAAATACACATTAACTACCAACAGTGGATGATTCAGAGCGCACATCTGAAAGTTACGCCAACAATTACATAAGCATCTGACAAAAGTTTCTAAGTATGCCAAAAAATGCCATTAAAAGGCTACATAGCCCCAAACTACCAGATTGGTGACCTCGTGATGGTTAACACAAAGATTAACCATCTCAAAGTACCTTTACAATAAGTTGGCATGCAAAAGAACTGGCCTGTTTTCTATCTAAAAGGTTCTTCCCAGGGGGTCCTTCCATGGGGACTCCCCCATTAAAAAATCCACATGGCCTTCCACACCTTCATTCTGTCTCCCTTCAAAAAACGATAAGCCAGCTGAGGTCAAACCAATACTGATAGAAGGAGCATTAGAATTTGAGTTGAAGGACGTCTTGGACGCCTGAAAATTTAGATGAGCAACAATACCTGATAGTCTGGAAATAATATCTGGCATATAAGAACAGATGGATCTCCTCCAGAGACCGCTATTTTTATAAAACTGAGGCAAGCTGACCAGGGGATGGACATGGCCAATGCTCAAATGAGCTAAAACTAAAAGTTAAAATAAAATAAAGTCAAAACGAGATGGATGGATCCACTTGAACTAATGTGAATTTCAAACAAAACACACTAATCAAGTCAGAAGCAGAAACCGCTATCCATCCATGATGGAGGGTGAAGGGAAATTGGAAGGCTCTTCTTCCTCATCTGTTGTGGACATGTAGCGGCACAAAGCTGATGGCAATGGCGTGGGCACATCATGGAAATGGGGGTCAAGATAACAAATGGGTGCTTGCAACTCAATGTGTGCAATGAGGAGGGTGGAAATATAGTCTGCAAGTGCTTTTCCCGCCTCAAGGCGTACTTTAGGTAGGGTGGCGATGGTTGCAAGGTTGTTGTGGGTAATGCGGGTCTTTGGGCTAAACTTTGCGACTGCTGCAGCTTTTGAACTGCTGAATTTGCCATTTGATAGTATCAGAGATGGTCTTTTTTCTGTTTTGGAAGCATGGTACTAGGTAGGATAGGAGGTGGCAGGCCTGTAGCCAGTACTGCAACTGACTTTGCAATGGCTTTATAGGTTGGAAAACATTTGTGGGAGGCAACCGCCTTTTCAGCTAGTTAGTGGTCACTTCTAGATGGGTTGACATCAGGGTGAGGCGCATAATGGTGCTTTGGGAATCAGGCCATATAATTAGTATTGATGTTCATTTTTAATGGAGGGTGCCCGGCCCATTTGGATTCAGGGATAAGCTCACCCAATTCATCAACATCAAACAAATAATCCCAAGTATTTTGGTTGAGTTTGATTGAGTCCTTTGCATATGAGTTATCTGTTGCGTTTTGCTGAGAGGATGGTTTAGAACTTATTTTAGTCCATTCTGGCTCCTGATTGGTGGGTTCAGGAGAAGTGGTTCATTAAGTTAATTTTTGGTTTGTTAATTCAGTGGTTGCTGTGGATAGAGTTTTGGGGGGAGGTGGGAAGGATAGTGCCATATTCAAAAAATGTTATTGAATTAGCTATGGGGTCATTGTGCATAGAGCCATGTGTGGATGCCACAACTCATGAGGTGGAGAGGCAGCGCGGTTTAAATGGTCCAGTTCAAAACAGGTAAGGCAAATGATGCGCCCTCCATCCACTTGAGCCCAAAAGGATGGTCTGGGGCAGAGGGGATAATGGTGTGAGGGGGGATTGAGAGGGCAATTCCCATTGATACTGGATGAATAGTCACAAAGGCGCAGGGGCCTGAAAGGTGAGTGGCTCCATTGGGAACCAAAAATTGTACCATAGGATCAGAACCATATTCTGATAATCTAGCAATAATTTATCTAACTAAAATTTTGGGTGGTAGGTGGGTAGGGAGGCCTGTAAACTGAACCACAAGAGTGGTATCAGTAGGCAACCGGTATGAGTAGTTGGGAGGGGGGTGCCCTGGAACACCAGGGGGATGGTAGCTGCTACTGCTGCATCAGCTTTACTTGATAAGCCAAGATCAAAATACCCCTTGAAGGGGCAAAGTCAATGAATCCTGCAGGCTGCATAACAGCCTGGGCTAATTTGATAATTGCTTATCTGAATAGGGGATCAACTTGCCATATTCAACCCAAAGGCTAAATCTCATGTGCTCCAGGGGAGCACAAGGGGGCAGCGTGGCACCTCCTGGGTTCAGAGGAGATGTAAGGCCAAGTCCTTAGGCAGGACATAGCGTCTGAAGAATTTGGAGGGATAGCCAATCCAGACCAAGCACATTTTGACAATGGCTGAAAAACATTAGGAGGTGGCGCACTACTGCCCCATATGGGGGCAGCAGGCGTTGAATGCATTGACATAGAAAACTTGAATAGGACAATGACAAGTGGAGCTGTTTTTACTAAACTTCAAACTACAATTTAGCCAAAAGTGAGCAAATTGAGATAGAGTTTTCTCCAGAGACTGCTAATTGCAATGAGTTGTTTAAGAACTTTCATGCACAAAAACCAGATGCACACATGCCCCCTCCTCAAAAGACCACCTGTATTGCTACCATTAAACTCCTTATTACACAAAAACTATGCATTAATACAGGCCCTAAGGGGGGAATAGACCTTGTTCTTTTAGGAAATGATAATATAAGGGTATCTTCCATGGCCATCAGGCTGGACAGGATGCTGCGCCCCTTTTGATAAAGAAAGGGAATGTCCCCTGAGAACTACTGCTGAAGAAGTTAGTGAACTTGGGAACACCCTTGACAAGTGGAGGAGGCCACCCCCAGAATATGTTCACCCTGAAATTGAACCAATGAGCTCCCTGACCCTTTTATATTCCTTTATATGCCAAGCCTTAGATAGATAAAGTTGTGGACATTTACCAAGAGGTTCACAACCACACTAGCAAATTGTGATCAAATCTCTCAAAAGGGGGAGAAACCACCATGCTATATTCAGTAAAAGATTTCTAGATAAACAATATAATTATACTTGGATGCAATAATTGAGAAACTTTTTCAGAATATACATACCAGAGGAGATCAGAACAGAAGGTTTGTTGCTCATGAGAGTTGTTAAAAACTTTCATGTCAAAGTAACATATGAGCCATCCACCATATCCATTTCTGGAGGTCACAGCGAACAAAGGAAGACTTAAAGTACTATGGATAAGTTCCCAGTGTCCCTGGAAATATTTGACCACCTCTCTGTTTTTATAGAAATATGTAAGTCACCCCCACTTCCATACCAATACAAAAACCTAGAACTCTGCCTATAGTAGAGTGCTGAATTATTTTGTAGTTTCATTAATAGGTTGATAATTCCATAAAAACCAGAAGAATTCTAGATCCTATTAGGTCCTAAAGTTTTGCCCCAACAATAAAATTGCCATGACCAATGGATTTTTCCACTTGTTATTTTTAATAATGGTGGTGGCCGTTTCCTTAGTGTTCTCTGTATTAGCGTCCCTTGATGGGGAGAGCCAAGGAACACACCTCAGGCAACTAACTCTATAACCCTCTGTTTAAGGTTATGCATAAATTTATCCCTACACCAAATCTAATGAAAAAAAACCAAACTAATCTTCCACGCCCAAATCCAGATAAAGAAAAAATTGCAACAGATTGGAACATTGAAAAAGATACTATAAGAATAAAAATTGAAGATATGGTGATTGAACCCCATTACTAGGTGCGTGATAAGGCCAACCTTGACTTGGAGCCTGACCAATAATAAAAGACACTTGCACCCCCATCTAGACTATATTTGGACTCTCCTCATTGTGAGAGGCGTGGAAATTTTTTTTTCTAATTCTTAGATTAGTGATTGAAACAGAATTGATGTTCTTAGATCATTATTTTCTAAACCTCTCCAAAGTGTATCCTACCTCAAAATACTCAGAATGACAATGTTGTGAAGAATATGGATGCTATTATAGATATTGGATTAATATTGGAAGCCAAGTCCTTCCTTGGCACATCAAATTTCTGACAAAATATAACTGTTCTCACAGTTTCACAGATGTTTTTATATAGGAGGTCTGTTATAAATGAAATCTTAGGAAAATACAGAATTTTTTGATTTATTATATTGTCATATTATGGTGGTTGATCCAAAAATAAACCCTTTGACAAACAATAGATTGTGCAAATATTTTCCCAATGCTCAAACTAGTACTCTAATTTTCAACTTAAAGCTTATTGCAACTACACGTCTTGGAATGATTAACTCAATGTCAATTCAATCTAATTCTATTAAAATCTCAGGCAAAATACATTTGCACATTTGGGCTGATTGTCACTGCATTCAAACTTGTAAATTAGTCTCAACTGATTGGGACCAATATCATTAATCAGAATAAGAAATCATTTGATGATCAACCCAAAGATAACGTCTACAAATCCCATGGACTCATAGATGTTAAATGGAATCAATTTTCCACCCTAGGGCAAAATTCATATGTCAATCTTTGTAATCAGCACAATAGCACTTGCACATGGAATGCCCAAATGAAAGTACCTGGTGCTATTAAGAGGGCTTTTGGAATACTAATTAGGGAGTCATTTCCATCAGCTGTATGACAAAAACAGAAATTGAGCTGGCCCTAAGAATAATTTCCTGTCTATAGCAAAAATTGTATGTCAATCTTAATAATTAGCATGGTAGCACTTGCACATGGACTGCCCAAATGAAAGTACCTAATGCTATTGAGAGAGGCCTGCCAACATCCTGATTATGGGTATGTCATTTTCTTCAATTGACACCAAAATTTCACATAAGATGTATTTTGTCAGCAGTATGACGAAACTTAAATTGAGAGGATTCTAGGACAATTTTGCACGTTCTTATTGCAATTTTTGTCCCTGAAATCCTCCTAATTTTGAGAGTTTTAGCCACCAATGAACCTAGCAATAGTTCTCAATTGTGTCAGTTCAAAGGTTGAACTGAGGTGGAAAATAATCTGTTGAGATTGTGTGCTCAAATGTGGCCATGAGATGCTCTAGAGGTATAAGCTCCAGCGCCTGGCCTAATGTAAATTATCAAATAATTTAATCTTAAAAAAAGTTTATTTTATTAACTTCTTTCTGGTTTTTAGCTTAAGTCTCTTTTTAAGAGTGTCATCAAGCTGGATTCTAGAATACACAGCTTGTACCTTTGCCTGCCTTGGAGAAAGTTCCCAATTATGAAGGGAAAATTGAGCCCAAAATTGACCAGAAGAGTCAGGGCTATTTGTATATGCCTAGTGAGTTTCCAAATGGTCAAATTACCATAAACCACTGGCAAAATTGAGGATCAATTGTCAGAACTTCTTCCCAATTAAGTGTGCAGGATCTTAATTATCAAGTGAGTGATTCTCAGAATTTAACAACTGGTGCTCACTCAAAATTGGTGACACTCTCTAAAATGGATTCACATAACCAGTTTCTGGCAGATTTGGCCAGATGAGAAAGTGGCAACAAGATGGAAACTAGTGACAAGAAAATCTTGGATTATTTTAATACCAGCTGCCAAGGTTTTGATGTGGGTACTCCCTACTCCATGGATCTTATCACAGTGAAGGGATCTCGGGTAGATGCAACAAGCCCAATTGACCTTACTCTGAAAGCATAAAAGCTATGCTAAAAACTCTATGTCAGGGTTTTAGGATTAGTACTTCACAAATTGTTTCCTCCTTCAGCCTTTACTATTACCTTAAGGACCAGGCGCTCAAGATGGATATATACATAAAGTATTATGACGCAACCATGGCATCTCTTGCCAAACGTCTCACAGACAGTCAAGCTCTATTAAATTCCTAATTAACTTTTTCAACCCTCAATTAATCACACAGTGAATAATTGCTAAAAAAAAATTTGGAACTCACGGAAATCTACCATGTAAAAGGGGAGGAGCAATCTTCCCAAAATGCTCTACTGGACAAGCTTAACTTCAGTGTTACTGAAGTCCAAAAAGCAATTGTGGATAATATGGGACTTGCTAATGAAGCTCATGAGAGATTAAACCCTCAAGGAGCTTCTAATTGAAGGAGTCCTAAAGATAGCCACTGAAGTTCTTGCTCACCATGGGCCATTTCACAAATGGGTACAAAACATGAATACCCGCTGTCAAAAACTAAAAACACATTCTGATTTTCTATTATCTCAGTCATAATGACTCAACATACATACCACTTTGGGCTGAAAAAATCACCTAAACTTAAATTTAAAGCATGTTGTTTTTGAGAATTATGTTCAGACTGAGCTGGATATTGTGAACAAAAGCATCAAAGATCTTGCAGCATCACCATCCGTCCCAAAAAGGGATGAGGATGATGCCTTGATCAAAGAGGAATTTTCAAAAAATTTGGATTGTGGTGTCAAGATCTCAGGCCAGAAATACTGAAATTACTCAGTAGAACTGGGAACTCAGGATGCAATTATCAACTGCAAATTCCCAAGTAGACAGTATGGCCAAAGATAACAAAAGCATAACGTCCAATTAAATTTATTCAAAAAGGAGTATGATGACCTTATAAAAATTCAAATCTCTCAAAAAAAACAAAGCTGCTAGTGCTCACCTAGCCTTGAATAAAGAGAAATGAGAAAAAGATCTGCTCATTTGGCCAAAAACAGTTTATAAAAAACAACTAAGGTCCAAATTTAAGCATTGGAATCCAGTAGATCAGAGCAATATAATGAAATTGAATTATTAGAAATTGACTCTGATGCAGAAACTGATAATTTCTGAACATCTGTCCTATGTATGGAGTTCTGTCATCAATCCTGACTCCAGATACTTCCCAATGGGAAAGAGGGCTGATTCTAAAAGATGATACACCAAGATTTTCAAGAAGTACAACCCCTATGCCTAAAACAGGGCAAGATAATTTTAAACCGCTGAACTTACCAAAGTTTGATAAGGATGAGAATATTCACTCTTTCATCAAGTTATTTGAAAAAGCAATGTAGGGACCATCAGACCATGCCTAAGGATCAGCACTGATCAATTCATTTGATGCCCATAGCTGTGACATCGTTATGACCTATTTGGGTGACTAAGGTTCTTATATGGATGCCAAAATTGCAGTGACAAAACAGTTTGGAGGACCTGGGAAGTTAGACGTTAAAAAAAGAGAGCTTTTTAGTATTAAAATTTGAGCAGAATAAGTCTATTAAGGACTTTGCAGACAGATTTTTCCATGAGGCACAAGTCATGCTTGATTGCACCACAATAGATAAATTTGATGCTAAGGTTGCAATGGAACATGCAGTCATGCCTACCATAGATTGCACCATGTCATGATACCTGCGTTCAATGGAGAAATTGAAACCCAAGAGCTTACCAATTATTTAAGATGCTGTTCCAGCAGTTTTGACACCCCTAATCAACCCAAGTCCATGCAAAATTTCTAAGAAGGTTTAAAAATAATTTTAATAAAAATAAAAAAATAAAATAAAATAAAAAAAGGATAATTTTACTCTAATTAATGAATTATTTCACACTTGAAGATGTAGAAAGGATCCAACTCCAGACTCATCAGCAGTTCAGTCCAAAATTAACAAATAAAAAATACAACTCCAGACTTGTTGGCAATTCATGCTGAAATTAACAAATGACAAAAAATCAATAAGGCTAATTGAAAATCTTAGGGCTTATGTTTAAATCAAGTGGGGGAAACTGTCATATTTTAATGGTTGACCTGAAGATAAACCCTTCAATAACCAATAGATCGGGATGATTATCCTCTCAATGCTCAAACTAATACTCTTATTCTCAACTTAAAGCCTATTGCAACTACATGGCTCAGGATGATTAACTCAACATTGATTGAATCTAATTTATTATATTAAAAGCTCAGACCAAATACACTTGCACATTTAGGGCAATTATCACTGCATTCAAACTTGAAAATTAGTCCCAACTAATTGGGATCAATATCATTAATCAGCATAATAAATCATTTGGGATCAACCCAAAGATAACGTCTACAAATCTCGTGGACAGGTTGACGTTAATTGTAATCAATTTTCCACCTTAGGGCAAAATTTATATTAGATTGTAATCAGCACAATAGCAATTGCACATGGACTGCCCAAATGGGAGTACCTAGTGCTATCAAGAGAGCCAGTTGACATTCCGATTAGGGAGTCAATTTTGTCAGCTGTATGACAATAAAACAAATTGAGCTGATCCTAAATTAATTTCCTGCCCTATGGTAAACTTTGTATGTCAATCCTTGTAATCAGCATAATAGCACTTGCACATGGACCGCCCAAATGGGAGTATCTAGTGCAATCAAGAGGGCCTTTTGATATTCCAATTAGGGTGTCATTTCTGTCAGCTGTATGATGAAAACACAAATTGAGCTGGTCCTAAGAATAATTTCCCACCTATGGCAAATTTTGTATGTCAATCTTTGAGTTTTAAAAAGCCCCTTGGGGCTCCTAGTGTGGGCAACTATTGTGTGATGAAGGCTGGGGGTACTGCCCCTCACCACATTAGGGCTGCGTGAATTTAAGCTGCACTCAAAATGTGGGTCTGACCACGATTGGGAGTAGCTCATGCTACCCCCTAAACTGATATATGCCCGCCCTGTTTAAGTACTGGGCAGCTCATCTGCACTAGCCAGGACAGGCTATATGCCTCTTGTCCCCCGCAAGGGGGACAAGACCTGATGACCCCCAGGTTTAAGACCTCTGAGGGGGGAGAAGCCAAAGCCTTCCCCTTTGTCACCTGCATTCTTTTAATGGAGATGATGCTCTCCAGCCCCTTTTTGTCCAGTAAGCCTTGGAGTCCTTTCAGATCAACCTTAATTTTCTTGCCTGATCCATTTCACTATCAGCTGGCTCATGATGATCAAACCAGTAGCTAACCAAACTTTAGGCCAACTCAGCAAACTGCAGCATTTATTGTAGGCAGGTGCGCCAAAGTGCAGCCAACCAGGATTGCCCCTCCCTTGTCATGGAGTCTGCACCCATGCAACCCCAGCTCGTGGGAAGGCCGTTTGACAGGCACCTTGCCCAAATTGTACCCCCCTTCCTGCCCATATTCTCTCCTCAGGGAGTAATAAACACCTGCAAGAACAGGTCAGCACAGTCATCACTACCATCCTGCACTTCTTTTAGGCCACTAAAGGACCCAATCAACGTGCCTCTTTAGGTTCTGGTTCTAGCTACTCACCCATGTTTCCACAGGCTTTCCCCAGTTGTGCCACATGGAGGCCCCAGCTTACCCTAATTAGCCCACCTTGTATGTCAATCTTCATAATTGGTATGATAGCGCTTGCACATGGACCACCTAAATGAAAGTACCTAGTGCTATTGAGAGAGGCCTGCTGAAATCCTGATTAGGGGTACATCATTTTCTTCAATTGATGCCAAAATTTACATAAGATGAATTTTGTTTGCAGTATGAGGAAGTCAAATTGAGAAGAGCCTAGGACAATTTTGAACGTTCTTATTGCAATTTTTGTCCCTGAAATCCTCCTAATTTGGAGAGTAATTTGCCACTAATAAACCTAGCAATAGGTCTCAATTGTATCAGTTCAAGGGCTGAACTTAGGTGGAAAATAATATGTTGAGATTGTGCGCTCAAATGTGACCAGGAGATGCCCTAGAGGTATAAATACCAGTGCCTGGCCTAATGAATAATTATCAAGTAATATAGTCTTAGTAGACGATTTATTTTATTTAATCTTCTTCCTTGTTTTTATCTTAAGTTTTTTTGAGAGTTTCAACAAGCTGGATTCTCAGAATCCACAGCTTGTACTTTTGCCTGCCTTGGAAGAAGATTCTGTTTAAAAAGGGAAAATAGAGCCCAAAATCAACCAGAAGAGTCAGGGCTATTTAGATATGCCTAGTAAGTTTCCAAATGGTCAGAATACCGTAAGCCACTGGCAAAATTGAGGATCAATTGGCCAAACTTCTTTCTGATTAAGTGCGCAGAATATTAATTATCAAGCAAGCAACCCTCATAATTTAACATATATAAAGTGTTTAGTTTATAATTAAAGATTATAATAGAAAGATGATTGAAGGATGAGATAATAGCCTTAGTTTAGATTATTTCTTTAAATGGAATAGTTTTTCATTAAATGATAGATATCATCACAAATCTTTATGAAATAATTGATAGTTCTTTATAATCAAACATAGTCTGAGGCCATAGTTAAAAATTGAACTTTCAAAGATGGCTAAACATCATTTTTCCATCATATTGTTACTAGTATAAACATATCTTGCAAGAATTACAAGCGTTATTTTGATCAAAACTTGATTTGGGTTAAATAACTTTTTAAATTCTTGCAAGATATGTTTGTACTGGGTGCTTTATAGTGCTAAGTCACTTCTATAAGTCATATGTATTACCAATTTATACTGTGTAGAAACATACAATTATTATATATTGTTAAAAAAGCTGATAGACATTATATAATAAACTTACATCCTATATGTAAGTCTTCTTTGCTAAATTTCAGTATACCTTAAATTTTAGAATTTGTTGATTAGATATAGAAAAGATAGAGTATATCATAAAATTGGTTTGATGTATATCACTTGTCTAAGGTAAAACTTAAGCATAAGATGGTATATTAAGTTATCAAAAGCTTTAAAAAAGAAAGATAGATGATATTTATAAAGTTACATACTCTAGTAAGCCTCAGGACTAATGTATTAATCCATATATTATCTGGTTTAAAGAAGAAGATTTTTTATATAGTTCATGGTTGAGATGCAATCTAATCATACTTTTATTATAATTTTTTTTTGTAACATGAACACCTGCCTGATATAATTTATATATAATTGTACTTAATTAACCAAAGAAAACCTAATAAAAGAAGGCCAATTGGTCTATATAATCAATATATAAATTGAGGGTAAAAATTGAATACCAAAAATTTTACAAGTTCAATTTATAAGACATAATCTCACTATATATTTTAGAATTGTGTTGCTAGTATTAATTTATAAGGTATTTTTATAAAATAATATTTTAAATTTTTAATTTGAGGTGGGCCAACCTGGGGATGATACCGCACTGATGAAGGGAAGTGAAGAAAATGGGAAAGGAGGATAAAACCCAGAAAACCTCCATGTGCGGCATATGATAAGCCAGAAACTCCATGGACCGCCTTTGCTATTTGCTATCTCAGTTTGTGGCATTGATGCACAAAACCAACACAGTCATAATCATCCCCTACCCAAAGTTTATCTACCAGTATTGAACTCAGGGAGGCAGTGGTAGAGGGTCCATATTCTACCACTGGGGTATCCTCCCCTTTTATAAAGTGATATTGCTGAGGTTAATTTAAGATAAACTCTAAATTATATATTGAAGAACATTGTATAGTTAAACATTTTATATTATCTTTTGTGGGTAAACTTGATGATACTAAAAAGATATATATGCATCAGATACTATGAGTTCTTGATAATAGATAGTAGTGGATCAATTTAATCTATGTATAAAATTATTTGGCTAATTCTTAAGCTCTTTGAAATTTTATCTCAGGTGGTGGCCAATCAAGGCTTTATTGTAATGACCAACAAACCTGTAAATAATACTATCTTCTCCTTAACAACTCTTTGTAATTTAAAGTAATTTCATGAGTTAAAATTTGACATCAGGATAAGTGATGTCAAGTTATTTGATAACAACATATGTTTGTTAGCAGTGATAGATAGCATGTGATGTTACAGTGATCAATCTAATTGTTTACACTTTGTTATATTAGGGCTATAGAAAGATTAAATTCATTATCTAAGCAAGCAGTTGCTTATACTTAAACTAAACAATGCAAGAAAACTATTAATAGTAAAAGAAGTATCATGACACATCAATGAATCCCCCCTCAGGTTGGGACCATCTAGTACTAAAAAAAGAAGCTTCATGACTATCTAGTATCCTCATACATTGCACAGTTGCTTTTATTTCTTATCTTCTTTAAGAATTTATGCAATGAATATGTCTTTTGGTATAAAAAGTTGTGAAAGATATGCTTCTTTATAATCTGCATGTTTATTACAAATTATATTATATGAGCTCAGTAATAAATATTTTAAAAAGTGATTAATTATCTTTTATACCCAGTTGTAAAGTAGGGACTTAATGACCATTGCCTCCCAAGTTTGATCTTGGTACACAAACTTTGTGTGGGGGACAATTTATATCTATGTTGGAGTTGTTCAAAAATGGCACAAACTAATATAGTTAATAGCAAGGTGGTCCATGGAGTTTTGAAATATCAGAACGCTGCACATGGAGGTTTATCAGAATTTATCCTCCTTCCCATAGATTAAATTTTCCCTTTAAAATCGTTAGTCAGTGAGGTATTGTCCTCAGCTAGGCCCACCTCAAATAATTAATTATCCCATTTTAGTTAGCTCATATAATCTTATAGCCAACTTGTCAGTACTAAGATGCCAGTATGCCTTATATTAAAAAGTTTAATTTATATAAATTTATCTATAGATTTTTAAACTAACTAATTTTTTGGTTTTAGAAAGACTAATAATGTTTTATAACTATTTACATCTTGTAGTAAGTGTCAAAACTTCTAAACAGATTACCACTTAAGTTTTGCTAAGTGTTTTTTCATTAAAAGCGTTACTACAAACTCAAAAGATAGTGCATATATAATAAACATATAGCTTATGATGAAATTTGTAATCTACATATTGTTTCAGAAAAGCAGTTGAGATTTTAGTTTAGTTCCTGATAAGCTTTTAACTTAATTTATATAATTGGATTTGAGTAATAAACTCCTTGAAGCTCTTTTGTTGCATTTTCTTAGTAGGATATAGCACCTATAAGCTTTCAAGGCTGCTTAAGGTAGGAAAGAAATTATATTGTCTTAATAAACATTAACCTTAAGTGCTGTGGCTGACATAATTCTCACACTGAAATTTATAACCTTTAAGCAGTTGATTTTCAATATACCTCAAATGGAAAGCTCCAAATATTCATTAATCTGATTAAACTTAAGGGTTTGTCAGCTGCTGTACCATACTAAAATTTTAAAAATATGCTTACATTAGTACCTATAGTATCTTACCCAATAATTACTATTAAATTAAATAAGAAAAACACTACTTTTGTCATTATATAATAGATACAGAATAGACAAAAGATGGACAATTTAGCTTAAAATAGGAAAAATAGGCTGTTAAGTTTATTGTTTGGGTTTATAATTGTAAAATAAAGAGGATACTAGTTGTATGGAGACAACTAGTCAAGTTTTATTTATAAGTAGCTTTAACACCACTCAGATATACTCCTACTATGGCTTGAGAAATCAACTAAGGAATTTAATTCCCTTTAACTTTTTCAATTTAGAAGTAAAATATAGTAAATATTAAACAGCTGAATTTCTCCTATTATTAAAAAAACACTAGGGGTCTTTATAGGGCAAAAGTAGGACAACTTTTTAGCAGCTCACTGAAAACTAACTGATTATTCTCATAAGCTTTTAACCCTTTGGGAGTATACTCTAAATATAGCAGGTTCTATCACCTTGATCAATCCCCTGTAAGGTAACCTTTACAGTTTGGCAGCTATCTATTGGTATCAGGAACCAAACACTGATTTTGTAGAGGATATGTTGCCTGATTACTTCTACAAGCTACCACCAGAACAAGTATTAAAAATGCTTCACTAGCTTCAAAAAATGACTAATTGTTCAGCACCTCAGCCTTAATGATTCACAGTAGGAATCCAAATATTGGGTATCTAACCATCATTGAATTACCTATTAAGATTGTTGAGAAGGATCCCTAATAAAATATTAATTGTAAACAATCATTGGATTTACATTAATTGGTGAATTGTGAGTAACTTTAGTCAGCAATCATCACCAAACAATAGACTGTTAATTAACAATATTTTAAAAGCCTAATTTATAAGCTAGAAAATAAGTGTACCAAATTAAAAAATAGAGCTTAATCTATACTGGGATGGGATATGTGGTCAATTATAAAAATTCCAACATATGTATACTTAACAAATTAGTCATTTAAGCTGATATAAAGCAAAATTATTCCATACTGAAAATTTTTTACTGAATAAAATATGAGCTTGGGTTACTTAACAACAATGAATTATAAATGTAACTTTATGAAAGAGAACCAAGTTTCAATACAAATTATATTTTGAATAACTAAATTGAGATGCTGACCTTTTACAACTAAAACATGACAAAAGCTAAAGCAAACTCATCAAGTCCGTTATAGCCCCAACAAGTAAAATTTTCAAAGAAAATTTTAGACAATATCCGCAAAACTAAGAAAATTGCAGGTATCATGTAATTCTATTTTCTTTTTGTAGTACTAGTGATGCCCAACCCAAGAGGGGGTCCTCCACGCATCATGATTCTATCTTCTTATTTTATCAGTTGCGGCACTATTGAACTAATTTAAACTAGAAATTTTGTAAATTGAGCATGGAAGAGTGTAAAAAATGATCATTATATTAAATTAAATAAAAAGCTTAAGAATTTTACAATTAGAAGCCAAAAAATATCATAGTGAGTTGAAAAGTTATAAATACTCTTTTCAATTAGAAAACTTGCACCTCAAAATATGTTAGGCAAAAAACCGTGCAAATTTTAAGCTCGACCTATCTAAATCTTTAATCTGTTAATGACGAGTATGATTAATGTGAACATGCATTATAGACTTTTAAAGCAGAGCATTGTGTCTAAAAAGCGTAGTGGCAAGGTTCGGTATTATACTCCAAAAGTTTTGGTGCATTGATTTTCAAAAATATTGGGAACAGGGTCAAACACCTTGAAAATGAAAATCGGAGCAGTGAAGGGAATTTAGCTTGATTCAACTGTTGATAGGTAAGCCCAGTCTCCTTTGAAACAGCTTTGATAAATCTCCTTCGTAAGGAACCATTTGAAATGAAATTATTTATATTGATTTTCTGAAAATGCTTGGGTTGACCAAAAGAAAAGGATGGTGGCAGTCCACAGTCCACGCAATTCAGCTCAGATTGAGAGGCATGTTCTTGGTGACTTCGAAGATGAAATGATCTCAGGTTGGGAAGCCTTTCAGTAACCCAAGCAAAAAACTTAGGTAAAAATGGAGAGCCTCCTAGTGTGATTGTTAAAGTTTGAATTGAAGAATTAGGAATATCAAAAGAGTCATCCTCTAACTCTTGCCAGACAACTAACTTTTTAAGATTGATAAGGTGTTTCAACAATTTAGAAAGGATGATATTGGATTTTGATTGGATAGCTCTTATACATAGGCATGTGATTGAAAAATGGTATTGAAATTCAGGTTCAAATAGTGTGGGCGAACTAGATTCAAAATATTCTAGAGTTGAACTTTGTACACCTGAAAAAACTATGGGATTAAGCGAGCTGAGAGTGAGGCTTTTAAGCTTAGGAAAACACCTTCCCAGTAATTTAATAGGAAGATGACTATCGACACTTTGAAACGACAAGAAAAGGCTATGTAAGCTATATAGTTCTATGTTAAGCCCATCAGCCACTTTGGTAGCGTTTAGCTCTTCAAGCTGAAGATGCTTTAATGATAAAAACTCTCTGGCAATAACAGCCAACACTCGACTAGTTACCGAGCCTCCTAATCTTAATTCGAGGCTTTTCAAGCTTTTGGGAAGCTGCTTAGAAATGAGATTTAGCAATTTTGCTTCTCCAAACGTGCAAGAAACGAAGCGAAAATGCCTAAGTGCTCGAAGGCTATCAAGTCTCTTTAAGTGAAAGGTTGAGTGATAGTCAAGCTCTAAATGCGTTAAAAATTTAAACCGCTTGATAGCTCTTTTTAAAAGCAAATAATCCTTGGTTTGCAACCCAACATAAGCGATGAGCTCTACCACGTTTTTAAAGTCTTTAAAAACGAGGTTGCATGAAGGCTGAGTCGTTAAATCTAATACTTTAACCATTCTAGAATGTCGTTTATCAACCTTAGGACGGCTCAACAAATACTTTGGAGGGATAGATTCCCACGACAATGGAAGCAGGATCCTATACCACGTAGTACAGACTTCCTGATAAATAAATATTTGGTTCGTCTCATTGGGAAATAACCCCAATAGCAAAAAACGAAAAACTTCCTCAAGGATGTGGTCTGGTAGAAGATTGATGTGTAAAGCAATTTTTTGCATCCTAAAAGATGAACAAATAATACTATTAAGAGTTTATGTCCAAAAGGAAAATATATTCTTAGAGTAAATAAGTATTATGCAAACAAGTAGATACTTTTATGAAATAACGCATAATAGAGCAAACGTGCGCAAAAAATATTAAAAAGGATGCCCAAAGCAATTATAACGAAATTAAAGGCGAAAAAGTGAAATTAAGTAGGAAATAACAGAATAAAAATAAAAGGAAGGTTAAATAAAAGCGTAAAGAATTGACCAACGAGCCCAAAAAGGCAAGGATTTGCTATGAAGTGTAGTAAAAAAGTTAATACCTCCACACGGGGTGCGACCAGCCCGCGTTAAAAAGATAATCAAGAAAGGCATTTTAAAAAAATACAGGAAGATGCAATTAATAATTTTACAAAACGAATATATAAACTATCATTCAATGACCATTGGTCCGATAAAAAAGCGCACGGTGTATAAACGGAGGTAAAGATACAAAAAATGGTTGACAGCTAGAATGATTGAATTGCATAAAAGAAACGACTAGCAAAAAGTAAAAAGCTTACCTTGGTCTCTGAGCGCCTGGAGGAAACTGTATCCGTATCCCTTGGTAATTTGACCCACACCCAACTTTGATATTGTCAAGAATTTGTGGGATTCGCCGGCATTTCACGAAATGCTGTGATAATGAAAGGTTATCCACTGTTGTGAAACTAAGACAAAATGTGGCTTTAAGCCACATTGGTTTCACACGTCAATCCATTTTATCCTGATAATCCATCAATTCACTTATTTACTATCTACTTCCTATCTATTTCCTATTTTATCATTTTTGACATATGTCCTACTAATAGAATACCCGTTCTTCGCTACGGTGTTTATAACAGAGATGGTTCTAAATTATTTTAGTTTAACATTGGTAGATAGCCATCAATAAGTTCAGAAACCAAAGAACCTATCGAATATTCCAACCTCCAACCACTTGGCCAAAAAAATCAACCCCTATCGAATTGATTAAGTCATCAACCATTTAGCTATAACTAATTGAACTATCAATAAAAATATTTGAGGTGGGTCGACCTTGGGACAAATATACCACACCGAGAATTTTTTCTAGCCAGTACAGGTTTCGAACTCAAAACCTGCACTATTTTTTTATAAAAACTCCATACTTTATTTTAAAATAAATTTTAAGGGAAAGTAAGAGGGGAGGGTGGAATACAGGTGATTCAGCCAAGGGTAAAAAGGACTGGGGGTTTGGGCCGCTAGAGTTCTAGCACCTCCAACCATTGCTGGTCAGCGATTGCTATTGCTAGCTACGGTTCTAGCATTGGTGGGCTTACAGGCCACTTGATTATCAGTCAATTAGTTGCCTCATCACATATGACAAGCAATCCGGCGGGGAAAGCCAAATGTGCAGCTTTATAATACCCGGGGATTAGGCACAAAAATTTTGAGATCCAACGGAGCTGATCTGAAATAATCTGAATGGTCTTCAATACCAAGCCTTTGTGGTGGGGGTGCTCGTTGCTCAAAACCTTGGTGACAAGCGCACAGTGAATTACCCATACATAATAATAGTAAATGAAGGCTTGTAGTTGGATTGGAGCCATTCTCAGGGTTTTTATGAAGAAAAGATCCTGCAATAGATATATTCCCTGCGGCAATTGTTTGCCTGATAGGATATGACACATCATGGACCAGTATTTTTTGAACATGGTGCATTCATAATAACAGTGGGCTATGTCTGCTTCCAGTTCAGCATAGATGGGGCATTCTTTGTATTGGTAGTCCAGCCTGCTGTGCTTACCCAATTTGAATACCCAGTTTAGGATCTGCCAGGTTACCAAATGCTGTTTGGCTGTTACCAAACAGGAGTTCAGGCTCAAAATCAACTCATTTGTTAGGTAGTTGGTGTCATAGCCTTTGGTAGTCCAGTCATTTAGGATATGTGGATAGGTGGGTGGATTGCATCCCAGTTTTGGGAGCAGATCCCCATATTCTATCAGTGTTGATTTGTACCTTATTCTGATCAACTTGGTTGTATATTTATCAGCAATTTAGTTATGCTCCTCCCAGCTCATTGCAGAAATTATTGCAGAATTACAGGCTTTGATGTCCCTTTGAATTTGGTCAGCATCTCAGGCCAATTACTCAAATGAACATCCACCCTGGTGCATAGCCCAATTATATAGTCACCAGTAGTATGGAGTACCCTTTTGGGAGGTTATCCACAGGTAGTGTGCCATCCATTCATATATTGAGTGGGGAGAGACTTGCTCTTGAAGGCCTTGGGCTCTTGCCCAGTTCATACCCCATGCTAGGGTTGGGCAGCACATGTGCATCTGTGTTAGCTTAAGGAATGACTTCCCCCATATATGCCAGGTATGAGATTTGAAGTCCAGGAGGCCCATGCCTCCTTCATTCTTTGGTTTTAATAGGGCTTCCAGTGGTATTAGTGCTGTCTTTGCCTTGAACCACAGGAAGGTTCAGAGCATAGTCCTGATTTTCTTCTCTAAGTTTAGGCTCATTGGCAGCACATGAGTGACATACCACAACTTTGAGAAGATGAAGATATTGATTACTAAACTTCCTCCTCGAGGCATAGTCTGGTGCTCTTCCAGCATGCCATTCAGATCAATAAGCTTGAAAATATTTCCTGTTCAGTCTCCAGTACTGCTGGTACCTTATTGTTGAACATTATCCTGAGGTATCAGATTGTCTTGGAGTTCATGATCAGCATTGTATCAGTCAGCAGGCTGAAGTTTGGGTTGCTGATCCTCATCACTGAGGTTTTTGCCAAGTTAATTTTTGTATTCAAAGCTAGCTGGTAGAGGTTTAATAGTTCCTCGGCACCCTAGAGATCAGTCAGTGAGCTTATGCCTACTACCATATTATCAGCAAATGCTAGTATCTTCAGTGGCATTTGATTAGGGTGGAATGAACCCTGGAGTTTTGCATCTGCTGCTGCCAGTAGAATGTTGGCTGCAAAATTAAAGAGTATCAGTGACATGGGGTTGCCTTATCAGAGACCCTTCCTAACAGGGATTTCATTGGTTACACCATATGTGACAATCACCTTTGTTACCAGGCCCGAGGACAGCATTGTTATCCATTCTCAGAAAGTGTCAGGGATTCTGACTGCCTTTAGTGCCTTGTGGAGGAATGACCATGCTACTCAGTCATATGCCTTTTCCATATTGAGGAACCTAAGGTACCCCTGTTTGATACCCCTCACATCCTGGAGTACGCTCTGGACTGAACTAATGCTGTCCTATATACTACAGCCTTTGACAAATCTATTATGGGCCTTATGAAGCATGCGCGGTGCCATTGCCATCAGTTGATTAGATAGTATATGCACGAGCAGTTTATAATTGGTGTTTGATAGTGCAATTGGGCACAGCAGTTCCAGTTGGCATCAGAGGCCTTTTTTGTACAAAAGTACAATTTGGGTCTCTTGGCCTCCCAAAATTTGCTGGCCATTTTGTAAACAGTGGTTAAAGAGGGCTTTGAGCTCCAGCGCAATGCAGTCTTGTAATACGCTGTATATTTCTGCACACATATTGTCAGGGACTGGTGCTTTCATTCTTGGTAACTCCTTTAGCACCCTCTTAACTTCATCAATAGAGATTTTGGTGGATAGCTTGGTGACGTCTTCTGGTTTACAGCCCCCCAGTGCTGGCTTGGCCAGGTCAATAAGGGTTTTTGTTGCCAATTTGCTTGTTTCTCATTGTTGAAAAAAGATTACCATAGATTTGCTTAACCTTACGCTTGATCATTTCAGGGTCTGTTGATACTCCCCCTTTCACTGTCTCCACTTCCCGTACCCTAGCTTGGTTCAAATTTCCTTGAGGTGCTTCAGGCCCTCTTTGGTCATCATCCCCACTAGGCTCTAATATTGGTAAGTCGCATTAGTCCATCTCTCTGAGTCTTGCTTCATCATTATGGCCCAATACTTTCTGTGTGTTGTTTGGTACTCGCCCCACCAGTCCTTGCTGTCCCACTGGGTGAGCCTCAGCGTTTCTAATTTAGACTTCAGCTGCTTCACAGTAGCAGTTCGCTTGTAGGAGGTCACTTTTTCAAACTTCATGCTATTGTGCTTCAGTTTCACTTTGATATGAGTTCATCGTTCTAGTGGGTTCAACTCCAGGTGGCTGTCCAGATATGCTACCAGTCAATCAATTCCAGCGTCAATCTTTTGGCGCCATTCCCCATCCCTCAGCGTGGCTGGTGCCAGTTGCCACTCGTGGTTCCTCAGGGGTTCATCAAGGTTGATATCCACACAGATGACCATGTGGTCACTTTTGGCATTTATGCTAACCTCACTGTTGGATATCATCAGCTTGAGATCCAATGAAACTAGGATGTAGTCTAAACGTGATCCTGACAGTGGGGATCCAGCGGTGTTGTATGACCATCATGTTAAGTTGGCTGGGTCATTGTCCTATTTGTTAATCATTAGGCACATCCCCAATTTGACTAGGTAATCCAGCATCTTGTTGGCCTTTCTGTTGGGATGTTCTCTCATTGGGAATGTATCCTGGCTTGCATTTGTCCAACAGTTCAGATCTCCTGCTATTATGGTCATTGCGTCAGATGGAACTTCCACTAAGAATCCCAAAAATACAGTTTTTGTGGAGCTTTGGTGGGGCGTAGACTGCTATCGCTCATATGCTCTTGCCAGTTTCTCTGTTTGTAGCCATCGCTATTAAGATCCTTCCAGTGTGAGTTTCTTTCATGAATTCCAGGTCTATTTTCTTGTCCATTGTGACAATCACCACATGGTCCGTCCAGAGGGCTTGGTAGCCTATTTGGTGGGACCACAGGTGGTTTTTCACGTTGCAGTTTGATCTTGGCACCATTTCCTTTTGGTTACCAGCTTGCGTTTCTGAAATAAGAATTAGGTCAATATTATTATTAGTTTTTAAATGGTGCATCTCCCTCCTCCTCATTTGTATGCTCGCCATCCCCTAAGAATTAGTGATTGCTATCCTCATTTCTGGCTGCCCGACCCACAGGTATGATGCTTAGCATTGTCTGGGTTGTGGATAGAGTCACGTACTGAGGTCTGGTTGATAGATGGTGATGGCATTGATGGTTGGTGGGGTGTATTATTCAGTTTTTGGGGTCAGTTGGTTGGGACTGGGATTATATTCCTGGGCATCCTGTGTACTGGGAATTTGGTCGCCATCCCCATCTCCATATTGATGGATAATGGGAATGGTTTTATGATTGGGTCTGGGTGTCTCTTGTCCCCTGCTGGCGGAGCAGCGGATTCCCCCTCATCTGTCATTCAGATTCTCACCCCTTCATTCAATTTAGCGGCAGAACTCAATTTTTTAGTCGGTGATTGTCCAGCTGACTTTGCCAATTTCATCACATCTGCTGATTTTTCACTGGTCACCTCATGCTTGTTTGCCAATGACTTCCAATTCAATTTATTATTCACTTTCAGTTTGTTGGGCTTTAATTTTGATTTTCTGGCTTCCTGCATCCATCCTTTCTTAGAGGACTTCTTCAGGTTTACCTTCTGCCATCTTTCCTCCTTGCAGACCATCCATTCCACTTGGATTGGACGTTGTTCTGCTGGCCTGGGGTCAGTTCCCTCATCCATTGCATAAGATTTGGGGTTCAGATTTATAAATGGCTCATCATTCACTTCAGGCTGCTTTGCCGCTTCTCATTCCCATGCTTCTCTATATACCAGGTCCAATTATTGTTGTTGGCGTTTCATGTCCACCTCCATTAGGTTGCATGAAATCCATTCTCTGGCTTTTGGGCAGAGGAAAGTCTTGGTACCAACCTTGGTGATCCCCCCAATGGGGTCATATTTGTACTCCCAAGTAGTTTTACCTTTATGGTGGTGGCATTGAGCCATTGTGTGGCCAGTCTGATAACAGCAATGGCACACTTGTTTGGCATCTTCCTATTCGATGTATACTACCCTGTTGAGGCTGGGCAGGCAGATGAAATGGGGTAGGGCAATTTTGTTCAGCTTCATCCAGGATGCCAGCTCATACAGCGCTTCCACTGTCTGGGGGCAGAGGCACTTCGCGATGTAATTGCCACCAGCTTGCCAGAATTCTCATACTTCCCCATAGTATGATAATCTGGTCTGGATCACTTCGTGCACCCATTCCTGTTTGCAATTGATAGGGAGATTCTGGAAAGTTATCCACCTTGCAGTTTGGTTGGCATATCTGGTCAGCTCCATTTGCAAATAAATCCCCTTGTATTTGATGCCAATTTTGAGGATTTTCCTGCGGTCTAATTCACCTGGAATCGCTATATCTATATATCCTCATTTGGGTACCCAGTGGTGATAAAAGTCCCCTCCAGCTAGGACTTTATCAAGTTCCTGATAAATCGACAATATCAGGTTGGACCATTCCTCCTCCTCCACTAGCTGCAGGTGGATTTGGATAGCATCCTTTAGGTAAGATTTTGGTGCCTGGCAGTCTGTAAAGCCCCCACTGATCAACTGACAGATGTACTCAATGTGGCTCCCTGCTTCATTTCAGGTGTTGTATTCGGTATGCACTGCTGCTGCGCTATAGGATTTGGTTTTTGCGCTTGGTTTGGGTACTTTGGTGGGGGTCTTCCCTTTTAAAATCCAGCTTACCAATTCATCAAGGCTGAACCCAAAGTTGAGGAATGCTTCAATCTGATGAATGCTGAAACCTCAGCAGCTAATATTTTTAGCCATTTACACTCTGATCTCAAGTCTCTGCCACTCAAAGGCATCTGTTGGTGAAAACCCCTTTCAGTACCACTTGAAGGTGGATTCTGGGCTGCACATTGGGTGGAGGTATGTTTGAAGGACCTCCAGCATAACTGAGCTACACTGGCACCAGTCCCTTACTGTGACGCTATTCCAGCCCCCATCTGTAAATACTTATGCCATGGCTGCCAGAACTCCCGCCTCACTCCATTAGAATGCTTCAGAGGGGGTGAAACCTTTGGCAGCATATGGGCCACTAGCATCAGTTCCTGGAAGGATTGCTTCCAATCCTGGATGGTTTCAATGCAGATCCCCGCTTAGAGCCATTCTCAGCCCAAGTCTGGGGTCGTGACCCCTTTAATTGCCATTGCCACCTGTGGTGAAATCTCATGTTCCATCCACAGTTGGGCTGATTCAGGGGTGAACCCCGCTGCATCCCAGTCTGCAGCTTCAGCAATTGTTGCAGCATCGTGCCAGATTTTCCACTTACTAATCAAGAATGGTCTGCCTCTAAGGGTTTTGTGAATTGGTTTAGTCACCCCCAGCTCCACTCATTTGTGCACTAGATCCATACTGGCCCCCGCTCAGAACCAGTATTTTATTTCCATTGGTGTGAATCCATTGGCAAGCCAGTTGATGGCCTCTTCTGGTGACTAATCCTGGAAAGGTCCCCACTCCACCACTTTTTCCTTTGTCCAGTCCGCTTTCATCAGGTCCAATGCAGTGGCTGGTGGGATTCAGGTGTACAACCAGTGTAGGGCCTCGGTGGCCTTGAACCTGGCTGTGATCCATAGTAATGCCTCCTCTGGGGAGAACATGATATTATACCATTCCAGTGCCATATCTACTGGAATGGTGTGTCAGGCCCATTTGAGGGCAGTCGAGGCATTTGGGAACTGTTTTGAATATTCAGCTAATTCTGTTGGGTTGAGGCCCAAGCTCCTAACAGCTTGGGCATATTGTGCTGTAATGCCTGCCTTGTTGTACTCCATTTCATTTAAAAGGTCGATGCTGGCATCCATCCAGGCCTTCACATCCACCAGTTTTAGTCTTTGCAGATTGCAGCCTTGATCACCTTGTTCTACATGAAGATTTTCATCTATTCCAGGGCATCTTCAGTCTGAACTCATGACGCTTTGAATAGTACCACCATGTCAATTGAGCTTTGGGTATCAAGCCAGTGTTTGACCACTCTGGCAGAAAACTTGTGGTCTTGCCACATAGCTGCAATGGCTGGTTTGATACTTTTGGAGACCCACTTAGTTGCTGTAGAGTACAGGAACTGGAAGGCCTCCCATTGTTTGACTTTGCAAGCAGACACGCCTTAACATGCCAACATGTCTGACTGAATTGGGGTATATTTCACTGGGGCCCTGGCCACCAACTTGACTGCTGTTGGTGTTTTGGCCCCTTCTGGCAGTACTTTTAGTTTTTTTACTGAATTTTCTTGAGTGTCTGATTCCTCATATTTGGTCCCCAACAAAGCTTCATCCCCATCAGGGTTAGCCCCCAATGGTTTGTATTGGTTCAGCAATTGGCTTTGTGCTAATCTAATCCCCTCTAATGGCTTAAAATTGTTGGGGTTTTTTTCCAATGGTCCATTCAGGATTGGTAGTTAATTCTTGGTCAAGCTAGGCCCCCTGTTGACATAAATTTGTCAGGGATTGCGCCCAATGGTGTATCAGGGATCATGACCAACAATTTGCTCAGGTCGCTGGATTGATTTTGGTTGGGGAGTATTCTCCCCCCAACTGGCCTTGTCAGAACTGGTGCCTGACTTCTTCTTTACTCAAATACTCCAAGCGGATTTGGTAAGTTTCTCCATGTTGGTAAATAACTTTTTATGTCTTTGCTCTGTTGGTTTGAGCTGCTGATTTTTGTCAATCAAATCTGAGTTGATTTCAGATCCAACCAATATTTTGTCTAAGTATTTGATTTTTTTCCACAGAAATTTTCTTATCCTGCGAGGCCCCAATCCTCTCTACTGGTTGAGGTTCAGTGGAGATTATCCTGACACCTCTGTTCTTGGCATTGGGCCTCACTCCCCAAAAGGTGTCTTTTATCATCTGGTTGTTGGCAGCCACTGATCCTAGGGAGTCAGACCTATTATCTGCGCTAATTGCAAGGGAACCATGACCTTTTGACTTGTTCACACATTTTGTCATCATTCATGTCACCAAATCATTACTTGACATATATGGGTTGTATTGCCCTTCCCCATTATTAGTCATGTGGGGGATTGGGCCATCAAGAAGTTCATTAGATGGTATATCCATCTTAGCATCCTTTGTATTATTATTGTTATTTGATAATGGCGCAGGCAAGTCATCCATTTCTATGTGCTGCTCACAGATGGGTGGATTGACTTCCCTACACTTGGGTGGTTGGACGTGGATTACTGCTCTATAATTTCAGTGCGCACTGGCAGTTGATTGCTATCTCAATTCTTGTACAGTTCACTTTTTGTTTTAAAAAGTGATGTTTATGAAAGAGAAAAAAATCTCAAAACCTGCACTAGGGTGGAAGCAGTTTTACCTGCCTGGCTAACCACCCTCTAATTGAACTATCAAGCTAACCAAAAAACTATTAATCACTCACCCAAAAATCTTTGAATTAACTAAACTAGCACCCATTTACCTAAAACCATTGAGCTCATCAAAACAATCTAAAACTACCAATTGATCAGCCAAACCCAGTTGTTGAAAACAATCAAAAGATACCAGATGCTTACCAAAACCCATAAACCTATACAAAATAAACTCCTTGGGTACAGATTTATTTGAAGAAATTCTTGCGCTTGGAACATATTTATTTTGCTGATGAGCAGAACAGTATATAAAGGCAGTAAATTTTGTGTGAGAATTCATTTATTTGAGCGATATAATGTATACAGTAAATAGAAATAGTATTGTAAATTGAATCTAAATTTCATAAAAGAAACATTATGACAAAAATATTCAAGGAATCAAAAAGAAATTATTAATATTTTTGAGAGTGTGATATTTTTAGCAAGTGCATGATGCAACACAGGCGTCAAATGTACTCAAGGGGTTAAATGAATAATACTAAAACGCTCACCCAAACTGATATACAATTATCATTAGAGAGAGATACATATTTAAATCTTATATACATCTTTTATTAAAAATTATATAAGTTTTTTCTAAAAAATAGCCTATTGTCATTCCCAAAATTTATAAAATACTAGCAGAATACCCATGCTTTGCAATAGAGTTTCACGTTGTACATAATGAAATGAAAATTTAATTAATAAAGTTCACTTAAAGTGGGTTTCTTATAAATGAATAGCTGTTGCCCCCAACTTTGTTAGTGTGGTTTTCAAACCAATGCAACAATATATATAGTATAAATACCCAGCATGTGTTGCAATACCACTTGAGAAAGAAAGCGTTTGTGTTTTAATTCTGTTTATTGAAGTGCTTTTAAATACACAATATTTTTTATTTTTCCATCTGGTGCATACACAAATAAAGCAGAAGGTTTTCTGATGCATGAGCAGGCCATATACATCTGTCCATGTGAGAAGCATGGGTTTTTTAGATTTAGTCCACACACTTGTATTAATTGCCCCTGTGCTTTGTTGATGGCCATTGCAAATGCAAGTCACACCAGAAACTACAAATGTTTGAATTTGAATGGCATATTTGTAAAATCATTGAGATGCGTGGCAACAGTGCATCTTCTCCTTTAAATTTTCTATCTAAAATTGTAGCTTTAGTGATATTGTTCATCATCCTTTTCACTAAAAAACTTGTAATGTTGCAAAGTTATGGTGGATTGTTGTTTTGGAGAAGAATAATAGGCAAATAATTTTCAATGTTAAAATGTGCAATGGCATGCCTGGAAAATCAAGTGAATTTAAGAATTCAGTTGGATAATTGACAACTTCATCTTGATTCATTACAGCATGGATGGACTTATATATCATTGCTTCATCTGGTTTTTTTTAAATAATGAAATTGATGGCATTGACGTTGTTGTTTTTGGCTGTTAATATAGCATGTGCACTTAGCCACTAATAATTTTTGTAATTTTGTGCAATATTTAGGAAAACTTTGTAAATCAATTCATCTGTGGTTGCTGTGATTTTACAGAAGTTTGTTGCAATGTGATACATTGTGTGAATTTGTCAATTGCTATTTTTCCATTTTCAATATCCAACAATTATTTTGTGAAACATTTAGAAGATACATCATGTTGAAACTATACATGCATATTAGTCTTTAAGTCAATTTCTATATGTGTCACCATAAAACTGATGATTTGAAACATGAATTAAGTTCATCAGTGGGTGTTGAATGTGATATAACTGGTAGAATTTGTCAATAATTACCAGACAATAAAATGAGTGCACCACCAAAGAGCTGTTCATTTCCTCTCAAGTCTTTTAGTGTACAATAAAGAGCTTCCAATGCTTTTTTGTGCACCATGTACATTCATCCCATATAATGAGTTGACATGATTGGAGTACTTTACTCATTCCAGAATTTTTGCTGAAATTGCATTTGAGTGTCTCAGTGATTTGCATATTTAATGTGGATTTCAGTGCTGAATGCACTGTTTGGCCACCATCTAAAAGAGTTGCTTCAATTCCAGATGATGCAATTACCAGTGCAATATTTTTTGTGAACTTATGGTTACCAAAATGAGTAAAATGAGAAAAGTTTTGCATGTTCCTTAAGGCGCACCTAGGAAGTACAATCACCAACATTGGCTTGTAATTGTATGCATAATTCTGTCATACACTATGCATTGTTCTTAAAACAGTTTTTTTTAAAGATTTGATTGAACAAATTCTCCAATTCAACAATATCAATGTGTTTTTCTCATTGCAAGTCACAATCAAAAAGTCATTTGCAGATCAATTTGGTGCACCTATTCCCAATTGTACCGGTGTTTTGTTAGTGATTGCCAAACATGTATCCTCAATCAAAACCAATGCCACATTATACATGTTTGATGTGAATTAAATATCTGGATTTTGATTTATTGAATGCAAACAATGTATGATGTCTTCACTCATGTAGTCTATATATTTTCCCAAATATATTTTGATTTATGTCATGGAAATGGCAGAAGGAGTTTAGAATGGCCTGCCAGTCAGGATGCATAAGCACCCAAAAAGCAAGCCAGAATGCCAGAGGCATTGCTGACCAAACAACTTGATATGGAGCTGGGCATTGGAAAACAACAAATTGTTGGTGCAACACAACAGTGAGTATGATCCTGATGACAAACCACAATGAGCCCACTCCCGACCCAGGGGGCCTTGCTGCAGGGGGTGGGATCATAGTAATAGTTTCGATGAGTTCATTGGCATATGGGTCATTTCAACTGGGGAGGCAAGGAGACATTTCTCTTTTGCAATTGGTAGACATAAGGCCACAAGAACCCATATACTGTTGCTGGAAGTTCATGATAACAGGGTTGTAGAGCCAAAAATATCAGACTCACTGAATCCAATTGATGATGGAGGGGCCATAGTGACCATAAGCACTAGTAGAGCCCATCCAGTATATGGACTGACAGGCCACTAGGGAAACGCCATCAGGGATGTGGTCAGAAGGAGTAATACAATAAAAATTGTTTTAGTTTTTTTTACAAAATTTTTTTATTAAAGGAAAAGGAAGAAAATCAACCAACAATTTTATCAGTGCTATGCAACTGATTAAATAATGGTTGTTTGGGGTAGTGACAAGCTGGGATTGGGACCCTCAATTTCGACCTAACTGGCAAATTATTGAAAATGGGCAGGTTTGTTCCTTGAGAACTGACATCAAAAAATTTGGTGGCGTTCCAAGTTGCTATCAGTTTGACCTCAAATGTCCAAACCAGGGCTCAGCTACATTTCTGCCAGTTGGCATGACGGCATTTGGCCTGACAAGTGACAGGAATCCCCCAAGGCCACCCCATATAGGGATGGGTCCATTTGATTGGGAACGGGTTCAGGATGCCCAACCTGCCCGTGCTCAGTTGCTGGGCTGTTTGTTCAGTCAGTGGCATCACATCAGTGCAATGCCCAAATATCAACAGGGGACTTCAAACCCTTGTCAATGGCATCCAACGCTATAGCCTGCCTGTCAAGGATGATCCCTGATGACTTTGGTAGGGAGGGATTTGATTAATTGACCCATTAATGAATTGTAACTGATGGGCGTTCCAGCTGATAACTCAGTCTTCATGCTTTTCCAGTCATTTGAGATCCGAGAATTGGCCAGATTACCACTCAAATTAAATTCAGTTGATTTCAATCCAACAATCTTGGCACAGATTTTTCAGATTCCCCATAACAGTTCTGCTGAGGTAAGTGGGTACTGGGGGTGGGATCTGAAGTGGAAGAGCTGTTACCCAGCACTTGTCTACTATGTGAACGAGATAGCCCTGAGTAACGAGGGGTACTGCTATCCTCTTCAGTGTCTTCTTACTTGGGAATGGGAAAATGGCCCTATCAACAGCCAAAGGGCGTTCCCCAGGACTTACATTACCCTTTCCTTTTTCCAAAGAAAGGGCCCCACCGCTGGGAAATTTCACAAGAGCCACATTATTGTGCACCTTGGGTAACTTGATCGCCATAATTGTCGCAATCTTTTTGGGGGGATGGGGAGCATCAGGGTGGGATGTGTGGAACACTTCAACCAAGGTCATGCAATTTGCGCAATTGAGCGCCTTGACCCAACTGTTTTCATAGGCTGGATATCCTTTCCAAGCCATGAGATATTGTATTAAACGTCAGGATTTCTGGGATGCCAGGATAGCCTCTACCTCAGCCTCTTCCCCATTATCAATGACAATTGGTTCCAGTTCCATAGGAATTGTACCCTTGAAGGGCGAAAACTGGGAAACATGGAAAACTGGATGTTGTTTCCAATGCGCAGGGAGCTTCAGTCAGAACACCCCATTCTCCAGTACCTCCTCCACCAAATGGGGACCTGAGCATTTACTAGTGAATTTACAGGAAGGGGCTTGAATTTTCAAGTGACGGGTATTGAGCATAATATAGGATCCCACTGTAAAATCATGACTCAGAAGGCGCTTACAATCCACAAACCGCTTGTAGTTGTCTATGGCTTTAGTAAGGTGTTCCCAAAATAAGGCCTGAGTCGATCTGATGTGAGCAGCATGATCTGTGGTAGCTTGGACTTCAGGGCATAAGCACGGCCCAACTGAAAACAAAGGGTTGTAACCCAGAGTTGCTTCATAGAGGGAAAACCCCATGGATGCGTGGGTCCCATTATTGTAAGCAAATTGAGCGAGAGGAAGGTCATTTGCCCAAGTATCCTGCGCAGCTGCAGCATAGCAATGCAGGTACTGTTCAATGACTCGATTAACCCGCTCAGTTTGTCCGTTGGACTGGGGATGATATGCTGTGGAATGACAGGGAGATATTTTCAGAATCAATAGAAGTTCACTCCAAAATCACGCTGTGAACTGGGAACCACAGTCACTGATGATCTCCTGGGGGAGACCAAACATCAAGAAAACATGGCGTACAAAAAGGCGGGCAGTTTCTTCTGATGTAATCATGGAAGTGCAAGGTATAAAAGAGAAAATTTTGTGAAGTGATCCACCACCACCATCACCACTGTGAACCCATTAGAACAGGGGAGTTCATGATAAAGTCCACAGACACTGATGTCCATGGCCCCTCCACCTGCCATAAGGGGTGCAGGAGGCCATTTTTACCTGAGCAATCTTACTTAGCCCTGGTGCAGATAACACAATCAGTGATCCAGGCCAGAACCTCTTTCATCAGACCTGCCCAATTGAAGGTCCTCTTAATCAAATCAATGCATTTTTTGTTGCTGGGATCTCCAACCGTGGGGGATCATGATGTGTGCGAAATACCTCCAATAGGAAGGAGGGAAACCCAGATGCGGGACCAAAAGTAAATGAGTCCCTCCACCAAGGAGTATAGAGAATGTTTGTGACTTAGGTGAGCTAACTGCTCGACCAACTCCACGCCCTCAGGGCAGGCCATTTGACTGGCTAAAACCTGAGCTACTAGTGGGGCGTATGGAGCCAGAGCGATGGATGAGATGATGGGGGAGATGATCAACAGAATTTGGGTGGCAGGAATCATGGTAACGAGGTCCAATTCCTCCAGATCTAAGGAACAGTGAGTGGGACTGAGACTTAGAAATTTAAGAAGAACATTGAGCGCCTTTTTATGATTTCATATTTGAAGTTAAAACATCACAGGTCCCAATAGGTTTAGGCTTGCCAATGTGCCAATTTTTGGGGTTTACAAAGATATAAAAGAGCCTGGTGATCCATGAGGACTGTCACTTCATGTTGAGCACCCTGCAACAGATACCTCCAATGAGCTAATGACCATGCAACAGCAGCCAATTCCTTGTCATATATGGCCCATGACTGCTCCATTGCCATGAACTTCTGGGAAAAGTAAGAAACTGGGTGTTCTAAACCATCATGCTCCTGAAGCAAGGCTGCTCCCACTGCTACTGACAAGGCATCACATGCAATAATATACAGCTTAGTGATATCAGCATGCTTCATAATGGGTGGAGTCATGAACACCTCTTTGATCAATTTGAACGCCTGCTGGCATTTGGGTGTCCAGCGAAATGGTACATTTTTCCCTGTAAGGGGTGGAGCGGTGCAGCCAGCTGGGAGAGTACTGAGGAAAATTTTTTTAGGAAAATGATGGTTCCCAAGAGACTCCAAAGTTGTTTCTGTTTAGTTAGGGTTGGCCATTCTCAGATTGCATCTAACTTTTTGGGAGGGATTGCGTATCCATCCTTGAGGATGAGGTTACCAAGGAAGATGACCTCCTCCTTATAAAACTCACACTTAGAAGGCTTGATGAACAAGCCTGCCTTATGCAAGGCGGCCACCACTGCTTCCAAGTTAGTAGCGTGTTGTTTGGGAGTCAGGGAGTGCACCAGGATATCATTGATTTATGCAACTGCATAGGTAAACTGGAGGTCACCCAGTACATTTTTGATCATACATTGAAATGTAGCAAGAGCATTTTTCAGCCTGAAGGGCATTACAAGGAATTGGAAAATGCCGCGCTTCATCCAGATCGCTGTTAACCATTCCTGCCCTTTAATTACCTAAATTTGGTTGAAGGCGTTCACCAGATCCAGCTTAGAGAACACACAGGATTTGGTGATTGCCTGGCTGATCGTCTGCTCCAGAGGCAGGGGTAGGGATCAGTAACCATTATTATGTTTAAATGGCCATAATCTATGAAAGGATGAAGAGAACCATCTGCCTTTCTAATGAAGATGATCTTCACCAACTCCATGGTTGTTCAAAACCCACAATCAAACCTAGTGTGTGGAGGCAGACGATCCACCTTTTCCAAGTCAAAGATTCCATGATAGTTCATTAAGCTTTTAGTAAAATTGGCCGGAATGCCCGCAGAAGTGACTAAGGAAGTGATAGAACTGGTTCCTTGTGTTTTCCTAAGGGTGTCAATCAAGAATAACTCCCCTCCAGATGATCATTAGAAAATGACAACATATTAGACTCCAAATGAATCTTAACATGTTGTCAGCGCCACCACCCCACACCTAAGATCACCGGAAACATTAGGTTTGGCATGGCCAAAAATCAATTGCAGAAGCTGAACTGGTGTATTGAAAAAGGTACCAGTCAGCAAACAAAATATGAGGTCTGAGAAGCCGATGAGGCTACCATCACTGAGGGACCCGCATCCATTCCCAGTTCCAATTGCTGAGCCAACTTGACACTCATGAAGTTCCCTGCAGCTCTGGTATCCACCAGGGCCTCAAAAGAAACATGGTGCGAGCTGACACTAATCTTCATGGGCAATAGAAAATAAGCAAAGTTTTGTTTATTGGAAGATTTGTCTGACTCTTTTGCGACTGAAGAAATAACTGGCATATTTGGGGTAAGATTGGGGGGTTTCTCTGGAGTGAAGATTGGAAGTATGAGGGTGGGGGAAACGACTTCCTCCGTCTGAGCCATAAAAGATTCATTTATAGGTGACTCTGTATTGGCCAACTTGGACCCAGGGGTTACAACAGGATTGGTACCCAAATCTTCTGCTAGTTTGGAGATAGGCGCATCATCAGCATCTACTTTGAGTAAACCAATCATAAAATTCCCCTTCTGGTAATGGGTGAAATGGCGGGGCAAGGCGTTAATGGTGGTCATGGTGGCACACATTTGATCTACTGATCCTTGGATGGAGGACCAGACCTTGTGATGAGCAGAACCCAAATACAAGCCTGATCTAAAGACTGCCTAAAGCATGTCGATAGAGAGACCTGACAAGGGGGCCAGTTCACAGAAGGTAGAAATCAAGGAAACCAGGCTGGGGCTTCGGCCATGGCATAAATCAGTCTGAATAGGTAGTCCAACTGTGACACAGGGGGTTTCAGGGCAGCTGACACAACAGCCATCAGTGGGGTAAAGTCTCCTGCTTGTGTGGAAGAGCGCAAAAAACCTCTCACCCAACAGTGGGCATCCCCATCCACAGCGTCTAACAACGTGAGCCCTTGTTGGGCATGGGATAACGTGGAAGCGTTATTAAGCGCAGTTGCTGTATGCATTTGCACTTTGGCAAGCGCGTTGAGAACTTGATTGGCGATCTCCTAGGAGGGGACACATGAACTTCCCTATGGGCTAGTGGAAGGAGGAGGAGGCGCAACCCGCGCTGCTTGTGTGGATTAAAGAAGATTTCCCAAGGTAGAGTGGATACTTCTCCCAAAGTTGGAAAGTGACCAATTAACAACAAGCAGCAAACTACTGATTGCACATTCATTTGGTAAAGGGTAACCACTGCAGCGCCCAGTTCAAAGAACAAGGCAGAAGTGGCTGGAAATAATGGTTGGTCAATTATGTAATGGAAATGGAAGAAGGAGTTTAGACTGGCCTGCCAGTCAGGATGTATAAGTACCCAAAAAGCAAGCCAGAATGCCAGAGGCATTGCTGACCAAATGACTTGATATGGAGCCAGGCATTGGGAAAAAATGAATTGTTGGTGCAACACAACAGTGAGTATGATCATAATGACAAGCCACAATGAGCCCACTACTGACCCAGGGGGCCTTGCTGCAGGGGGTAGGATCATAGTAATAGTTTCGATGAGTTCATTGGCATATGGGTCATTTCAACTGGGGAAGCAAGGAGACATTTCTCTCTTGCAATTGGTAGACATAAGGCCACAAGAACCTGTGTACAGTTGCCAGAAGCTCATGATAACAGGGTTGTAGAGCCAAAAATATTGGACTTGCTGAATCCAATCAATGATGGAGGGGGCCATAGTGACCATAAGCACTGGTAGAGCCCATCTGGTATATGGACCAACAGGCCACCAGGGAAATGCCATCAGGGATGCAGTCAGAAGGAGTAATACAATAAAAATTGTTTTAGTTTTTTTTACAAAATTTTTTTAATTAAAGGAAAAGGAAGAAAATCAACCAACAATTTTATCAGTGCTATTCAACTGGTTAAATAGTGGCTGATTGGGGTAGTGACAAGCTGGGATTGGGACCCTCAGTTTTGAGCTAACTGGCAAATTAATTGGGAATGGGCGGGTTTGTTCTTTGAGAACTGACATCAAAAAATTTAGCGGCAGGCTGAGTCACTATCAGTTTGACCTCAAACATCCAAACCAGGGCTTGGCTACCTTTCCACCAGTTGGCATGACGGTGTTTGGCCCAACAAGCGATGGAAATCCCCCAAGGCCACCCCATATAGGGATGGGTTTATTTGGTTGGGAACGGGTTCAGGATGCCCAACCCACCCACGCTTGGTCACTGGGCCATTTGTTCAGTCAGTGGCATCACATCAGCCGCAATGCCCAAATTATAAACAGGGGACTTTGAACCCTCATCGATGGCATCTGATGCTATAGCCTGCCTGTCAAGGATGATCCCTGATGACTTTGGTAGGGGGGGATTTGATCAATCAACCCATTAATCAAATTGGAACTGATGAGCGTTCTGGCCAATAACTCAGTCTTCATGCTTTTCCAGTCATTTGAGATCCAAGAATTAGCCAGATTACCACTCAAATTAAATTCATTTGATTTCAATCCAACAATCTTGGCACAGATTTCGCAGATTCCCTGTAACAGTATTGCTGAGGTAAGTGTGGGTACTTGGGGTGGGATCCGAAGTGGAAGAGCTGTTACCCAGCGCTCATCTACTATGTGAACGAGATCGCCCTGAGTAATGAGGGGTACCGCCATCCTCTTTGGTGTCTTCTTACTTGGGAATGGGAAAATGGCCCTATCAACTGCCAAAGGGCGTTACCTGGGACTTACAATTTAGATGGGAAGCATGTTATCAATATGATTGCAAATAACTTGTGTAATTGCTGTAGTTCAGCAGTTTTTATTGCATCAGCAAGTGAAGTGTCCCAGTGCATCATTTTGAGAGAATTTAATTCTTGGCAAGCTTCACAATAAGTGGCACATACTTGACCATTTACTGTTCTCAATTCTTGGAAGGATGTGAGTCCACATATGTTGAGTAACAGTGATTCCAAATAAAAGCATTCTTCATTGATTGGGTGAACAGTGTACATATGGCCTAACACATCAGCTAAATATAAGTTGGGATGTCCTCCAATTGCTTTACCTTATTTAGAACATTGAACCTTTTTTGCTGATGCATTCCAAGTGTATTATGTTGGCACTTCAGAGTAATATATCATCTTTGCAAACATATCATCCATGTACAATTGAGGAAAAATGCAATTAAATTTGTTAGCAGTCATGACAATGCTTGTCATGTTTACATGACTTAATAGAAAGCACCAACCCCAAGGATAAGGCTGGGTGGTAGAAGGTCCAGAATATTAAACTTCAGGCTCCTTATGACATCAAGCACACCTTGGACCAATGCTGGGTACAAGCCAAATATGCCCAGGTTAGTACAAGTGAGGTTCAAAACGCCCAGCCCCTATTTCAGTTCAGTTGTTAAAATGGATGAGCTATTTAATGAACAACAATGGGATAATCTAGTAAATTTGGAAATGGGGGTTTTAAACCCATTATATTTACAAAATTAAAAGCTTGGGTCAGATACAACTTCAATCAATCACTTGAGTGGGGTCAGTTTTAAAGTTTGCTACCTTTTCAGAGGGAAGCATGCATTTATTGGTGCACCAAGGCTTGGGACCACTTTCGCTGACCCAGAATTTCTCTGAGATTATTTAAGTATGTTTTCTCAAGACCAACGTTCCTCATTGGTCATCTTTTCCAATAAACCCCTTACCATTATTTACATTTTTTCATATGTTGACTTGGGTGCACCTGTGCGCGGACCTCTTCAAGGAGGACTTGCATCATGTAAACCAGTTTATTTTACTTAAAATTATTAAAAACTCAAGTATACCTCCGTTTCTACCAGGTTCCCTTTAAACCCAGTCACCAGTGCAATCTACCTCTGTACCAAACTTGGTTACTAACTGCCCTATTGTGCACAGCCAAGTTTTGATGAATGCTTAACTTATTATTACTATTATTATGATGCTCAACACCTCGCCCTAAGTCTCTTTAGCTCAAGCACCCTCTGCTGGGCTATTTTAATATAATAATGATTACTAGTTCCCTTGCGTTGGTCCTGTGCACCAAGCACCACCACGCTGGGTTTTGGAGAGTTATAGACACTCTCTTAACTTTAGACGACCAACCTTTTATCTTTATGTGCACAAACTTTTTCCATGTGTACTTTTGCAAAGTGCCAACAGTGTGCGCCAGCTGGTGGCCACAGCCGTGGCGGGGCTCACCACTGTTTTTGCATTTATCCAAGGGTTGGAGCAGTCCAGCGTCATTCTCGCTACCTCAGACCAGAAGGTACTCATCCTTATTGCCTGTACTTGGTAGATATGGACACTTTGTGATCTGTGAGTTGTGATTTCCAAACTTTCTGCCAAAATGTACAAGATAAACACAAGAAAATCGTTTTTCCTTCATCATCATGTTCAGACGGTGAAGGAGGGATTATTGATGAAGGGCCTGGGGGTGTTGGCCTTGAATAATGTCATACAACCTGTTGCAGAAAGAGGGTATAGGGTCATTTGCAGCCCAAAACACATTTTATAATGACATTTCCACATATACTACTTTGTCATGTCTCTTCCCATATGGCTTAAAAGTGGACCCCATTCCAGTATATCAAATTAGACCTGAGAACCACCGCTTGTCCCCTCCAATGATCCTCAGAACTCAGTAGGTGGAAAAGGAACTGCTTTAAGATATCAAAATGTTTATGCAACTGCAGAAGATATGGTGGGGCATGTGGCCTCAGCAGTAAGAGTGGCCAATTATCCCTCTCCATTTTATGATGCAAAACGTACCCCAGGGGTATGTACAGCCCTGAAGAAGAGTTTGGTGGTGAAGTGTTGGCGTTTTCTGCTATAAATAAAGATCAATTGGGGTATTTTTTTTACTAACTACTACCCTTTCGTCCCCTTTAGGGAAAATCAGCACTACTATTTTGGTGGATATTGGAGCCTCTGAGAATTTTATGGACTAAAACCTCGCCGACTACCTTGAGCTGAGTTACTTGCCAGGTGGTATGGTTAGAGAAAGGGCTTCCCAAGGTATTTCCACGCTGAAGATCATGGGGTTAGTAAACTATCAAGTGGGAACATATCTCTTGTCCAACCACTCCCAAGCTATCAAAAACCTCTTGTACCCCATCATTCTGTGTGTTGAGTGGTGGCGAAAGTTTGACTTCAGGAATAACTTGAAAGAAAATACCTTATCCCTAACTTTGTAAAATGTTCACAAGTTGGTTGTTCCTTTAGCTGAAGCCCACTTTCAAGGCGATTTGCCCTATTGGACCAATATTCACACTCTCAGTCTTGCTCCATTGCTGAAGTCCTCTGTGGAGGTTCCCTACTTTCCTTTTTAAAGGGGTTGGAACCTTCATTTGATACAGCTTCAGCTAATGCACTACCAGATCATTCAGAGTTTGATTGCAAGTTCAAGCTCACTTTGGATCTGGTGCATATATCTTCTACAATATACCCACTGACTGTATGAGAAGAAGAGGCCTTAGATGTATGGTTAAGGAGCAGTTAGCCAAAGATGCTATTTTTAGCAAACCTCCCCTGTGTGTTCCCCACTTCTCTTTGTTGAGAAGGCTGATGGTACCTTACACCCATGCATAGACTATGAGAATCACAACAATGTCACCGTACCAGACTTACATCCCATCCCCCTGGACTCATATATTGCAGCTATGTGGAGAAGGCGCGAGTCTTCTCCAAACTGGATTAATTAAATGCGTTCAATCAGATCCTTATCAAGAAGGGCCAGGAGTGGTTGACCGCATTTCAAACCCAAAAAATACTTTCTAATTTTGGGTTATGCCTTTAGGCTTAAAAATGCCCCTGTTATCTTTCACCGTCATATTGATGTGGCTTTGGGGGACCTTCTGGGGGTATGTGCGGTAGCTTATATGGATAACATTTTGGTATTTTACCTGACAATGAGTTCCATGCAGTACACCTTTGGCAGGTGGTAGAGCGTTTAAGGGCTGCCAACCTTATGCTGAAAATCAGTAATTGTGAGTTTTTTAAGTCCCAGGTCACCTTTCTGGGTAACGTCATGTTTGACCAAGGGCACATGATAACTCCATACAAGGAGAAGGCGATTCATAAGTGGATTACCCCTACTTCAGTAAAAAATTGAGGAGTTTTTTGGGGACGTGTACGTTCCTTAAGAAGTTCACACCAAACCTTTCTGAAGTTGCGGCGCCTTTGTACAAGGCAAGCGGGGAAAAATTACGTCAGTGGTCCCCCATTTCTGAGAATGCCTTCCAAGCAGCAAAGTGTACGTTGCTGTCCACTTTCATCCTTTGTCATGTTGACCCTAATAAAGAGTTCATTGTTGCTTCAGATGACTTTAACTTTGACATAGTGGCAGCCCTATTACAAGTATTTGAATATGTAATAGAGCATATGGCGGGATATTTTTAGGAAGATGTCTTTACCAGAGTTAAACTATGACGTGTATGATAAAAAGTTAAAAAGTGGTTGAGGCACTGACTTATTGGTGTCATCATTTGCGTGGCTCATCCCAACCCTTCCGTGTATGTACAGATCACTGTTCCTTACTGTACTACTGCGCACCTCATGTCTTAACCCCATGGAAGACCCGCTGGCATGAGAACCTTGCCCAATTTGCGTTTTCTTGTGAGTTTACAAAGGGCAAGAAGAATGGGTTGGCAGATAATTTGAGCCACAACCCTGCACTAGCTCCCAATACTAAGGAGGCAGAAGTGCATAATATCCATTATGATAATTCCACCAGATAAAACTGTGTCTCAACTTTCCTCTCCTTTGGCCAATGGGCCAGCGCTAGCTCATTTAGAAAATGCGGAGAAATATGGTATGTTCTGAAAGATTGTCCTTTCCCAGCCTTTGTCAGCAGAATATATGATAGTCCTTGCAAAGAGTGCATTGAATCAGGAGTATATTACCAGAGGTTATCACGTAAAGGATGAGATGGTGTAGTTTCAGGGGCGCCTATGAGTTCCTTCTGGACCACTTCGCCTGGAAATGATCTGGGACCATCATGATGGAATCACCGTTGGCCGTTCTGGGAAGGCAAAGACCCTGGAGCTTATCCACTGCACTTACAATTGGAAGGAATTAACCGTTCAGGTAGGCAGATATTGTAAAGACTACCTAGTCTGCAACCAAATAAAACAAAATTGACAACCACTAGCGGGATTGTTGGTACCAGTATATAAATCTGAAGGGCCTTGGACTTCCTTATTGGTGTATTTTATTGTTGAATTGCCTGTATCTGATGGCTATGATGTTATCATGGTAGTGATGGACCATTTTTACAAAGTTCGCCCATTTTATCCCTTGAAGAACCACAGTCACCGCGGTGAAGATGGCTAGGCTGTTTGTTACTAATGTGTTCGCTCTTCATGGGGTCCCTCAAGAAATTATTTAGTGATTGGGGGCCCCAGTTCACCTCTGACTTTTGGGAAGAGTTGTGTAAGACTCTGCAAATCCGTCTCTGCCGTTCAACTGCCTATCATCCTCAATCAGATGGGCAGACAGAACGAATGAACCAGTGCCTCAAACAGTTATTGCAGTGTTACACTGCCGCAGATCACTCATATTGGGTTTCCCATATCCTCATGGCCCAATTCAGATATTTTAACGCACAACATGCATCAATCGGTTTCCCCCTTCTTTGCCAACTATGGTTCAATCCCGCCTTCAACATGGAGCCCAGTTGTGGATCCAAAGTGGAAGCAGTGGTGGACTTTGCAAAAATGATCAAGAAAGTACACCAAGGGGTGAGCACGAATTTAGATGCAGCCATGCAGGCTTACAAAGAAAACGCTAATGGTAAGAGACAAGTTGGACCAGCGTACAAGGAAGGATATCCCATGATGCTGGATGCTAAAAACATCACAATCAAGCAACTGTGCAAAAAACTGACCAAAGAGGATTGGGCCATATCGTGTTGTCAGAAAGGTGGGCCACGCCTCATGCCAGTTGGATCTCCCCACTTTGTTTCAATCTTTTCAGTGTTTCATGAAAGCAAGCTCAAGCTGTTTGAGGGCCCCCCTACAGAGACTCTTAAGGCTTATCTCGTGAATGGGGCGCCAGGGTGGGAAGTGGGGGAGAATGTTGCCTCTCATTGGGTAAGAAGAAGGCACAAGTATCTTGTATACTGGAAGGAATTTGATGCAGCGGAGAACAGTTAGGTACCAGAACATGACTGCACTCATGCCTAAGAGCTAATTTCAGTATTCCATAAGCGTTTCCCTGAGGCTGCAGAATCAAAGTCCAAGCCAGCCGTTGATACCATGAAGTTGGCCCCTGACCATAAAGACTTTCCTTGGTGAATGCCCCTGGAGGGGGTGGAGCCCAAAAGAGAGGATAGGGTAATGTCATGTTTACATGACTTAATAGAAGACACCAACCCCAAGGACAAAGCTGGGCGGCAGGAGGTCCAGAAGGTTAAACTTTAGGCCCTTCCTGACCTCAGTCATAACTTGGATCAACGCTGGGTACAAGCAAAATATGCCTAGATTAGTACAAGTGAGGTGAAAACGCCCAGCCCCTTGTTTTAGGCTCAGGCATTAAATCAGACGAGCTATTTAATGAATGACAATGGGACAATCTGGTTAGTTGGGGAACAGGGGTTTGGAAGCTGTTTTTTTTATAAAATAAACGCTTGGGTCAGTTACAACTTCAATTGATCACTTGAGTGAGGTCAGTTTCAAAGTTTGCTACCTTTTCAGATGGAAGCATGCATCTATTGGTGAACCAAGGCTTGGGACCACTTCGACCATCTAGTACTAAAAAAAGGCTTGGGACCACTTCCGCCAATCCAAAATTTCCTAGCTGGCACAAGTATCTTTGCTCAAGACCAACGTCTCTCATTGGTTATCTTCCTAATAACCCTTATCATTGTTCTACGTTTTTTTATATATGTTGGCTTAGACGCACCTATACGCAGACCTCTTTAAGGAGGTATTGTGACGTGTTAGCCAGTTTATTTTGTTTACTATTATCAAAGCCTCAGGTATATCTCTGTTTCTACCAGGTTCCCTCCAAACCCAGTCACCAGTGCAATCTACCTCTGTACCAAACTTGGTTACTAACTGCCCTCTTGTGCACAGCCAAGTTTTGATGAATGCTTGACTCATTATTACATCTACTATCCTTAACACTCTCACCTTAAGTCTCTTTAGCACCAGCACCCTCTGCTGGGCTATTTTTACTATAACGACGATTAATAGTTCCCTTGCGTTAATCCTGTGCACCAAGCACCACCACGCTGGGTTTTAGATAGTTATAGACACTCTCTTAATAATGCTCTTGAATGTGTATTTTCTGTTGTGAAGTACACGAGCTGTCCATTTTCAAGGTGCACTTCCAAACGAATAAATGTTGGATGTTATTCATAGATTGAAAATGATAAAATGTGTCATACTGTTTCATTGCTACTAATGTAGTGTTCTGGTTGATATTGGTCAATTTCATTTACTGATGCAGTTGTTTTTCATACTAAAAATTGCCATATCACTTCCTTTGTTGACATATTTGCAAATGTACTTGATTAATTTCACCAAATTGCAATATATAACACTGATATATTCTTCATATGTTTTCAAGAGTAACAGTGAATAAGGTTAATCTAATAATTATTGACTTTAACTTTATTGTTTTATGCTTTAAAGTGATGGATTTGTCACCATCTTCATTTGATTGTTGACAATAGAGTGGATATCCATCATTGCTAAAGATAGTCTCAGCAATTAAGTCTTTTGGATATTTTTTTGTGCATTCCTATCAGACATGCATGGAGAATTGTTGTTGGGTAAGCCACATGGACCATGAATTATGTTTTTTGTAACAACTTTAAATAAGTTTGTATTACTGTTAAAATCTGGTATTTCTGCTGAGATGACTTGATCAATTTGATCTGGTGTGACTTTTTCAATCAACCAAATTAAAATGTGTGCATGTGACAATCCTCTTTTTTGCCATTCAATGTAATATATTCAACATCATGCCTTTCCAAAACATTATGCTTGACAATAAAATCTAATAAAGATTTAAATTTTTGTTTGAACACATATGTGGAAATATCATGATGATCCAATGATGATTGTCCAGTTAACAAAAGTTCTTTTATTTCATCACAAATAGGATTGAATTTGAATGTAATAAACAAATCTGGGTGGCTATATGCGCAAACATATGTCATTGCATCTTGTGCTTTTTTTGCATGTGCCATGGACTACTTGTAAGGTTGCCATTAGTACGACCATTTTTTCCAAATTATTGGGATTCACATTGCCATCATTAACATCTGCATTGCATAAATGAATGTACTCTTCATAATGCAACTTGGTTTGATTTAATCAAATGTAGGAGTTGTTTAGTTTCAATTTATGCATACATATCAACAATATATTGGTGGAACAATTGTCAACATCTTAAGATATGATTTTCAGCATCTTCATGAATTATCAATTGATATGAATAGTAATTCATGGTACTGACTTTCTTACTCATTTTCTAATCTGTTTGTGGATTTCTCAATTTAACGTTGAAATGATATCCATCTTCTCCTTACCAAAATTAAAATTGAATATTGCAATCCATCATATGAGCAATGAGTTTCTGAGACTTTCTGAACATCACCATTTTCTACAATGAAGAATTATATCATGTGATCAGTATGTCTTTGCCAACTATAACAATTACCACTTTTATGATTGCTGGTGCATTGTACTGTCTTTAATGTTGACCACTAGGTGTTTTGTCTGCGCTAACTACAACTATATAGTCATAAGCTGTCATTTGTTCAAGGGCAGTTCTCAACAATCAAATTGATTTTTGTGTTGACCAAATAAAGTTTTTAATGCAACAACAATTTCTCATTTAGTGCCCTTGTTGAATTGACATTGTTAATTGATTTGTTCATCAGCGTTTTCCATGAATTTCATTTGAAGAATTTGTGATCTGCATTTGACATTGATAGTAGTAATCCTGCACAATGATACATCTGCCCTTGAACTTTGCATGTTAGCATGTAATTCTTGTGCCCAATATTTGTTGCACCAAATGATGTCATAGGGATATATGAATTGTACTTACATATGTCTGCCAAAAAATGTTTTGATTGGCTTGTGTTACCTGATACCAACGTTGATAATAGTTCAGGTAGCGAATGTAATTCTGTCAATTTCACCTTTCCACCTATGCAGAACATTTATGGTTTTATTTTTTATTTGAGAGCACTGCAATACATGCATAATTTATCTACTTTTCCAATAACCACGCTTGGATGGAGACTGTGATTGTAATTAGCATTGTAATAGAATGCACCAAGATTTAAATCAGTGTGCAGTGTTTATCTTGATCAGGCATTGCATACTCAAGCAGTTCTCAGTTTTTCTATTTTGTTGCTTGTATGTTAGAGACAAATGGGCTTGAGCATTTTATACTCAAATAGTTTCCAGTCTTTCTTCCCATAGCTCATCTGTTTCAGACAAAGGGGCTTGAGCAGTGCATACTTGACCGGTTTTCAGTCTTGTATCCCAGTGCTTGTCTGTTTCTGAATCTTGTTACGCCTTTTTGTTTTGTGCTTGAGGTGTAGATTGGCCAACTGCTTGTCGTTTGTGTAGCATAATTGATTTGAGAGCAAAAGTAATGCTTTATGACAACTATACAAATTCACATGGAAAAAGAAAAGAAAATGCGTGTGATATCTATTATCTAATTAATATATATGTACCATTAGCAAACTACCAACTCTACAGTTACCACAACAATCATAAACAAATATTAATTATTGAAGCAGTAGGTTTAAAAAATGCATTTTTGCAATAACTTTGGTTCTTTTTAACCTATTATTATCAAATAAAGTGGAAAACCTTCAGTTGATGCCTGCTATCAGTGTGCAAAATTCTATCACAATTAGATGAATGGTATAGTAATGCATATGGGACAAATAAAGAAACAAAGAAACAAACATTCATTTTTATATATGGACTAGCAGTGTTACCCATGCTTTGCAATGGCATCTATAAAATTTCAGGTAATTTAAATTTATTAATTTAGATTCTTATTATAGTTAAGCAATAACCACTTGGTCAAATCTGTATGCTCAATTGAATCAACCAAAAACCAGCAAAGTTTATCCAAAATTAACTGAACTTATCAAATTAACCAATAACTAATCACCTATAAAACTAAACTGTGTCCTATTGAACTGACCAAAACCATCAACCACTCAGCCAAAGAAAAAGACTATTGAATTAATCAGATAACACCAAACTGCTACTTAAAACATCTCTCTATGCTTAAAATTATTAAATGTTTGTAACATGTCTTCCAAACTACTAGATAACTTCAACTAACTTGCTAAAAGTATTTTATTAATTAAGGAACCAAATTGGGCAGATTATAAAATTATATAAAAACTAATATCAAGATACCCATGGTTCACTACAGCGTTTAAACTTTATAAGATAATACATAGTGATAAACCATTAAACCACTCATCTAAAACCATTGAACATACAAAAATTAACAAATCACAACCATCTCAGAAAACTAAACTTATCAAGATTAAAACAACCAAAACCATAACTACTTGCTAAAAACAAAACTTTTGAATATGCTAAAACAGCCAATCACCAACTGCTTTGTATTTGTAAAACAAACTTATTAAAAAACCAAATTTACCAACCACTTACCAAAACTAATTAACTTAAAATCAGCCAATCACCTACTGCTTTATTAAAACGTTAAGCTTATTAATCAACAAAAAACCACCAACCACTTGCTAAAACCATTTAAACTAATAAATCAACCAAATATTAAAGTGCTCAGCTGCAACAATATACCAATTTTCATTATAACATATAGAATTTTCACTTCTTACATAAAACCTTTTAATTTACTATGAAAATAATAAATTTTTTAAAGTTTAGAAATTTTTGCAGGCATGCAAACAACTCACCAAAGTTTCATCACAATTGGATGAATGGTATATTAGTTTATATATGGAACAAAAAAACAAAAAAAACAATTATTTATATATATAGACATAGATTATTCTATTTTTTCATTAATATCTGTCCCCTGGTCAGCTTACCTTGAATAAACAGCTATATAGTGTTGGATTTTGGCTTTGGAAACTGGATCACTGGTGCTTGCTGCCTTGAAATCCAACAATGTAAATCAGGAGCTTTTATTACCGCTGATAGGAGAATAATAAAAAACAAGCAAATATAAAAAGTGTCTTTATAATTGGTTTTAATAGGTGCCACGCATGGGTAAAATAGAGTATATTATTAATAAATTGATAAAGGTGTTTAAGGTGTTGAGCCTTGATGTTTGTATGACTTGGGAATTTCTGATATGGTAATATGCGATTCTAGCTTATTGAAGCTCCAAAAACTCACTTCCTTTAGGCTGAACAACAAATAGGGGTTTATTTTGGGGCAAGACGTACCCATGGGGTAAAAACTTAATATATCCTAGCCAATCCCCTTTCACTAAAAATATTGCATCTTGGGGGACCCCAGCCACGCCTATAAAAGGGGGTGGTTTCCATGTATTTGATTAAAGGGGACTAGATGTGGATGGGGGCAAACCCTTCAATGGGTTCCCCAGAATAGGCCGCAAGGTTAGAGGACTCTGATTTTTCAACTTGGTGTTATTTGCCCAATTAGAATTTTTAAGCGTTTTGCCCCAATTTTTGGGGTTTCACCAAGGATCAGCCAAGGTCTTTTAGCCAAGCTAGTCATAATTAAAATCAATATTTTTAGTGTTGCAGACTTGTAAATGGTCAACGTAGCCTCTATTTGTCTGAGGTTTACCCACAACATTCTTACTCTGAAGCCTAGGAGGCAAATGTTTGACATATAGAGTTAATTATTTTTTAGTATTCTCTTCTCACTAATATCTGCCCCCTGGTCAGCTTACCTTTAAACAGCTAAATAGATTTAAATTAAGTGATAAAAGGTGAGTAAATAAGTGATTGCACTAGGAATTAAATAACTGACCTTTATAAAATTTAAATTTAGAGCCAAAAGCTGAGCCAATTATGCTAGTGGATGTATTTGTAAAATCAATTGTGTTTTTTATTTAAAATTTTGATTTAGATTAACTTGGTATTTAGCCAAATGACCATTAACTACTTAATAAAACTATATAAAATATCAAATTAACTAAACACCAAACTTCTCAGCTATAACAATATAACAAATACCATCAAGAACATATATAGGGGTTCCACTTCTTGTATAAAAACTTTTTATTCTACTATGAAAATAAATATTTTTAAAATCCAGAAAACTTTGAGGGCATGCACACAACAACTTGCTAAAGTTTTATCACAATTGGATAGATGATATAGTAACGCATATAATAAAAAATGAAATAAAGAAACAAACATTCATTTTTAACCTTTTTGAAAAAGAAGAGGTCTCAATTTGACCTGTATGTATATTGTTTTTTTCTATGCTTGTTCACGCATAACTCTGATACTACAGTTTTAACTTGGATGCTTAATTTTTCAACAAAGAGGATGCTCCAACTTAGGTCCCATTTCACTTTTGTAAGTATTGGTCCAGTATCTGACTATTGATTTATTAAGTATATTAAATTGGACTCAGAAGCAATGTATTTCAATAGTGGGTATGTTAATTACTGGATAAATTCTAATCCAGCATTAAGAAGCAATAGCTTTGAAGCAACCTTTGACATATGTACTATGGCTGAGGGTATATTCAAAATCAAAAAATTATGAGATCATTGCGGTATGAGCTTAAATCCTTATAGTTGGCTATTGTTTAGCATAATTTGACCAATAAAATCAACTAAATTTATAATCTTAAATATTTTAGATGGCAAGCAGTAAATTTAGCATAGATTGACCAATAAAATAAAATAATTTAATAAAATGAATTAAAGTAGATGGTGATCAGTAAATTTAGCATAGATTGAGCAATAAATTAACTACATTTGATAAAATGAATTATAGTATATTTGTTTATGAGATACTATATATAATCTAAAAACAATGAGTTTATTTTTTATAAAGAAATAGTTAGGGTTCAAAAAGGATATATAATATTGGGATTTTTTTTATAATTGGAAAAAGATCTACTTTTAAAAATGCACTAATTTTTGAAAAAAAATTGGGGGTAAAGTTTTTTTGTGATAAAATAACCTTCAAAAAATGTGAGAAAAAAGAACCTCATATAAAGAGGCACTAAAAAGTATAAGATAATTGAAAAATTATGGCTCCTTAATATAACTCTTTTTGAAGTTAGAATCATATTTTAACTGACTTATAATATGCATTTATAATATATATATACTTAGCACTGTATATTATAAGTTGCTTATAGTTTACACTTGGACCCAATTCAGGCATAAGAAATATTTGTATTTGTGAGCAAAGTTTTATGTCATGTTGGAAGATGACGCTGACTTCAAAAAGAATTTTATTGAGGAGGCATAACTTATTGATTATTTTATGTTTTTAGTGGTTTTTTTAAGGATGTTCTTTTTCCTCATTTTTTTATATTTATCTTTATACCAAGTTTGATAATTTTAGGATCATTTATGCTCAAGATCATGTGTCTCAAGCCTTATACATACATACATACATACATACATACATACATACATACATACATACATACATACATACATACATACATACATACATACATACATACATACATACATACATACATACATACATACATACATACATACATACATACATACATACATACATACATACATACATACATACATACATACATACATACATACATACATACATACATACATACATACATACATACATACATACATACATACATACATACATACATACATACGTACAAGGGTGGTTAGACTTTTTTCTCTCTCATAAATATCACTTTTTAAAGCAAAAAGTGAACTAAACAAGAATTGAGAGAGCAACCAACTGACAGAGCGCACTGCAATTATAGAGCAGTGAACAACGGCCAACCACCCAAGTGTAGGGAAGTCAATCCACCCATCTGTGCGCAGCACATAGAAATGGATGACTTGCCTGCACCGATATTAATTTACAATAATAATATGAAGGATGCTACAATGGATGTACCATCTATTAAACTTCCCGCTGGCCCAAGCCCCCACATGACTAGAAATGGGGAAGGGCAATATGACACGTGTATGTCAAGTAACAATCTGGTAATATGAACTATAATGAAACATGCAAACATGTCAATGAGTCACGGGGCCCTTGCAACTAACGTGGATAACAGGGTCAACTCCCTAGGATCGGTGACTGATGACAAGAGAAACCTTCTGGAAGCAAGGCCCGATGCTGAGAACAGCAGAGTTGGGAATATTCCCCAATGAATCTCAATCATTAGATGGGATTGTGCCTTGCAGGATGTGAAAATTTTTGCCAAAAAAAACAAAAAACCCAGATGAAGTATTGGTAGGATCTGAAACTGACTCAGATTTGATTGACAAAAATCAGCAGCTCAAACCAACAGAGCTAAGATATAAAAAGTTTTCTACTGACATGTAGAAACTTACTGAATCCTCTTGGGGTATTCAAGTAAAGAAGAAGTTGGGCTCCAATTACGAAAAAGGCCCAGTCAGGGGGGGCAAATAGTCCCCAACCAAAAT